>JARFIW010001128.1:135531-243031 GCA_036346225.1 Platerodrilus igneus | reverse complement strand
TGTTAGGTTAGTAACGTAAGAAATTAGTAAGATAGTACTGTTGGTAAATTTGTTGATTCACAACCATGTCATGAAAAAGTTTTGATGTGTATTGTTTATTAAGCCAGAGTACCAGTACATAAAAATTTGCTAAAGTGCATAGTAACCTTCTCTCTTGGACATTTTAAAATTTGGGCATTTTCTTGCCAAGAAAAAACAGTTTAGATGCAATGCTTATGTGCGTGTGCACTAAAAACTGTAATGTTAGCTTTAGTTATAGTATATATGTTAGGCGACTTGGCGCATTTGTTTTGGTTTTAGTAGTGTTTTTTGCTCTCCGACAAATTTGTGCTGTCGATTATAACTGCGCCACATTAAAGACTCGTGTGTGCATTTATAGATGTAGTTCATAAACAATGGGGCTACACATTCCGTTTCCTGGTTATTTGTAAGGCGCGTTATCGGTTGAAAAATCAGGTGGCGCCTAAAATAAACCTTTTGTAGAATTTAAGTTAGGGTATAAGTAGGTTAGTTAGGATTTAAGTTTTAAGTTTTTACCGTGCTAACAGTCATTTTATTTTTTTAATTTTTTTTATGGCTTTGACGCGATTGTTACATGCCAACACTGGCATTGTACATTTTTAAATATGTGACTAAATTTCCGCCATTATTTCTAAAATAGACTTGTGTATTTCCGTCATTTCAAACAGTTGCGTTTGCGCAAAAAAGATGCGCAGACGCGGAGTGATGGCGCAAAAGCGCGGCGTGTGCCACGACATGATTAGCTAACAAGACGTCAAACGGTGACGTTTACTTGTGTCGTTCTTTTGTCTTTTATCTTTTAGGACGTAGGTTTTTCCTTATCTTGCCTAATCGTTGCCTTCGCCTTTATTCTTTCGTCCTACCCACGAACAAAGAAGAGGGAAAACGTTAAATCTGGTTTCAACGAGGGCATAGCGCAACCCACAACCCAAATGAGATACACGGAAGTCAGCATGGCCCCTGCGCAAGGGTAACCCGCAAAATTGTGAAGCGCTCCACATCTTTAAGTGAGTACCTTTTATCTTTTTAAGGTGCAACTTGTAGACATTGTAAACATATTTGGCATGTAATACAATTTGACACGTAGTTATGTCGTAATATCTTCGTTGTGCAATAATGTGAACGTGGATAGTACCAGTGTTGCCAACTATGGTAGTGGCTCTGAACGCGCGAAGCGGGGTTGTAGCAGTGGCGGCTAAACGTGTGTTGAAAATTTGTCTTCACCTCTCATTTACCTTATAAGGTGTTCGTTTGGAATATCTTTGAAGAAATTGGGTTTTTTTCACTCAAATATTATAAAAAAATTATAATTTTTTTAATTTTTAATGGCTTTTGAATAATAGAAATAAAATCTGGCAACATTGCGTTTGATAACTTCTATCTTTTGTTGGCGTGACATTGAATCCAGTTGAAATGTCAATCTTAAGTATTTAGTCGGCCATGTTTGAACAGTGATTGTTTACCTCTTATATATGTTATTTCTAACTCAAAAAATTGGCATTTTTCTTTAATGAAAACAGTGTATTTATATTTAAATTCTTTTAAATAATTACCTAACCTAATTTAGGATGAAACTAAAGCATAATCCTTTCAAATGTGTTTACCAAATTACATAACCTCATTTTAAACATGTGCTTTGGATTAAATAATTCTTTCTGTAAGTATTCTTAACCATAAATAGCGCTATTTACCATTTATTATGAAAAAAAAAATCTCGTAAAATGACACTAAAGTTGAAACCTGTTTTTAGTTTAAATTTTATTTAAATATTACATTATTTTAGTTGGCCATAATTCAATAGTGTTCCCTTATAATCTAGATAATTAACTATAAGTTATAAATTCATTCTTATTGAGAATTTTGTCTCTAAATACAAGTAAGGTAATTAACTGAATTCGTATCTTAGTATATCTATACCTTTTAAAACACTATAGTAACCTCGATTTCGTTATGTCTGCTTTCTTAAACACTACAATAGTGAAGTTGATGATAATGTTTTGTATTTGGGTTTATTTACTATCCCTTTTAGTTACCTGGTTGTTTGATAAATTCCTCGATGTAAAAGTAATACTTTAATAATTTGGTATACTGTTTTTTTCTGTAGATGCATCGCAAGAATATTGCTTTTGTGTAGTGAGCATGATTTTGTTTTGATAGCAAATCTTTTATATATATCGGTATTGCAACGCAGCATTTTAAGATCTATTTGGTCTAGGCGAGACTTGTCGTCGTGGTGGGTCCCTCAGCAGTATGTTAGTCTAGACGAGACTCATGAAGAGTTGTTCGCTCAGCATTACATAAGTCTAGACGAGACTCGTGGTAACTTTGTAGCTCTAGTAACTGTTAAATCATTTTTTGAAGATGATGTTGAAGTTTTTGTTTATTAGTCTAGGTGAGGCTCAAAGAGGACTTGTCACCCTAGCAATTATATGCGTTGTAAGATATATATATATATTTTTTTTAACAATTCCGTTATGAGTAAATCAAGTTTTAATCACTGCTATTTCTTCGTATATCGATCCAGACCACACTAGGTGGGATGAAAATTTCTTTAAAATCGGTCAAGCTTTGCGTACATCTAAACACGAAGCAACCCAATTTACTCCGTCATTTCTTGTTTTTGGAAGATATACTCCAATCGATGGTAGTTATTATGGCTCAGTTCCTGACGAAACTAACGTAATTGAATTTAACGAAAAAGTACGCTGGGACAAAGACCAACAATCATTACCTTCTATCTTTAACGACGTTAGAAAAAATTTGCTAAAAGCTTATGAAAAGGGTAAAGATCACTATAATCTGCAAAAACAAGACATTTGCTTTACCTTAGGCGAACAAGTTTAAAGAAAGAATTATGTCTTATCGGATGCTACTAAAAAATTCTCTTCGAAATTAGCCCCCAAATTCATTTTATATAAGGTCACTCGTGTTGTTAGTCCACTTTTCTATGAACTTCAGGACAATGAAGGAAAACGCCAAGGAAGGTGGTATATCAAAGACCATAACCATTCTCTGCTGAGCTAAATGCTAATTAAATTTTTCACGTGTTATTTCTTTAACAGTTTACCTAATGTTTTGTCCCTGCTTCGAATTGGTTAACTTTATTTAGCCATTTCTTTTCTTATACAGCACCTACCTTCTACATTTTTGTCTTATTTACCTTAAACTAGCTATCTTTTTGCTACCTGTTGACTTCCCCTTGAATTTATTGCTAGTCACATATCGGTTTATTGTCTAGGTCCCCCAATATAACTCTGTCGCTTTATTTAATTAATCCTATGGGTATCTTACCGATATCGTTCAACGCCGGGTGTAGGAATGCACCCACGTGCTTTTTTTCGGTCCCTCATACCGTTTTTATAAACGGGCCTGCTTCGCAGGTCGCTTTCTTCTAGGGGGTATGAGTATTAACCTATATAACGTCTTCAAGGAGCCACTCTATCTTGTATTTTTGTGATGGATAACAAAACGGCTTGGTGAGCTGAGGAATTCTACGCTATATCTTTAATGTATGTAGTCGCAACGTGCCTTAGCGTGCTGGGACGTTTCGGATCCACCTATTGTTGTCTAGGTTTATCTTGATATCTTTATCTTACCTATTATCTTTGATAATAACTTGAGCTTAATATCTTTCTTACCTATTATCTTTGATAATAACTTGAGACTTTGCATTAATTTTTTTTTGTTTTTCTAACGTTTGGTATTTACGATTAGACGTAGAAATTATCTTTTGAATAGTGAGTCAAGAAGCTTACCTAATGATAGCAATGAAATTTGTTAGGTTAGTAACGTAAGAAATTAGTAAGATGATACTGTTGTTAAATTTGTTAATTCACAACCATGTCATGAAAAAGTTTTGATGTGTATTGTTTATTAAACCAAAGTACCAGTGCATAAAAATTTGCTAAAGTGCATAGTAACTTGCTCTCTTGGACATTTTGAAATGTGGACATTTTCTTTCCAAGAAAAAACAGTTTAGATGCAATGCTTATGTGCGTGTGCACTAAATAAAACTGTAATGTTAGCTTTAGTTATAGCATATATGTTTGGCGACTTGTCTGTTTTAGTTTTAGTAGTGTTTCATGCTTTCCTACAAATTTGTGCTTTCGATTATAACTGCGCCACATTAAAGACTCTTGTGTGCATTTATAGATGTAGTTCATAAACAATGGGGCTACACATTCCGTTTCCTGGTTATTCCTAAGACGCGTTATCGGTTGAATAACCAGGTGGCGCCTAAAATAAACATTTTCTAGAATTTAAGTTAGGGTATAAGTAGGTTAGTTAGGATTTAGATTTTAAGTTTTTTTTTATTTAAATTTTTTTATGGCTTTGTCGCGATTGTTACATGCCAAAATTGGCAATGTACATTTTTAAATATGTGACTAAATTCCCGCCATTATTTTTAAAATAGACTTGTGCATTTCCGTCATTTTGGACAGTTGCGTTTGCGCAAAAAGAATACGCAGACGCGGAGTAATGGCGCAAGTGCGCGGTGCGGGACACGACATGATTAGTCAACGAGACGTCGAACGGTGACGTTTACCTGTGTCGTTCTTTTGTCTTTTCTCTTTTAGAATGTAGGTTTTTTCCCTATCTTGCCTTATCGTAACTTTCACCTTCATTCCTTTGTCCTACCTACGAACAAAAAAGAAAGAAAAGGTTACATCTGGTTTCAACGAGGGCATAACGCAACCCACAACCTAAATGAGATACCCGGAAATTATCATGGCCCATGCGCAAGGATGACCCGTAAAATCTTGAAGCGCTCCACATCCTTAAGTGAGTACTTTTATCTTTTTAAGGTGCAACTTGTATCATTGTAAACATATTTGGCATGTGATACAATTTGACACGTAGTTATGTCGTAATATCTTTGTTGTGCAATAATGTGAACGTGAATAGTACCAGTGTTGCCAACTGTGGTAGTGGCTCTGAACGCGCGAAGTGGGGTTGTAACAAGATACCCCAAATACAGTATGCTATAAATTCAGCCAAACATCAGTTGACTGGTTATACCCCAAATTTTTTAGTTTTTGGTCGTAGTGTTCCGATCAGTGGAAAATTTTACGGTGCTGAAATTCTTCCAACTGATGATTGCGAAGTTATTCCTGGATATCGTCTTTGTATGTTTCAGACAGACAAGGGTTGTGGGAAATCTTTAGAGATATTCGTGCGAGATTGCACCAGGCTTATGAGCGTGCAAGCAGACAATATAATTTAAGAAGAAGAGATATTTCATTTAAAGTCGGTGATAAGGTTTGCAGAACTAACAAAATGCTTTCTAAAGCTAGTGAAAAATTCAGTGCAGAATTGGCACCCAGGTTCGTTTTGTGTGTTGTTGGTAAGAAAATTTTGAATTTGATATATGACTTGAGTAATACTGATGGTTCTAAATCCGGTAGAAGGCACCTTAAAGATTTATAACCATATTCTACTTTAGATTTAGATAAGGGTGCTGCAGAAAAGTAAATTGTGACATTGACTTCTGTTTGTCAAAGAAATCTTTTGTAGTATGAAGTGTGTCAAACATCTTAATGACAATTTTGTTCCGGTAAAGATTAAATTTTCGTGTTCGTTCATATTTTTTTGTTGAGGTAACAGTAGCAGTGAATGTGCGTAGGTACAGTATCGAGATAATTTTAAGAAATGCTTGCACGTGGATGATGTTGAAAGAGTTGAAAATGTTGATTATAGCAATGATGTTGCAGAAGTTAAGGTTGTTGATCTTAGGATGTTGAAAGAGTTGAGTGTATTAGATATGTTGGCATTATTGATGTTTAGTACGTTAGGAATTTTAGAATAGTAGTAAGCGAGAGTCGCTTGCGTTGTTTAGAGATTTTTGTAAAGTTGGTCAACTTGGTCAGTTGTGTTTTGAGTAGAGAAGGCTTTAACCAAAGTAATAGTAGAGAGTGTTTGATTTAGAATCAAATCAAATAGTTTGTGGTGTGTTTACAGTGGTCCGGACATAGAATAGTAAAGTTAGAATTTATAAATTGCAGTGAGAGTTAATAAAATATAGTGTTGAGATATTATAGTCTAGGTATGACTATGCGTTCTTCGAGTTGGAAGTTTAGAGAGGTAGTTTTATCGAATGTTTTTGAAGTTAGAAAATTACACTCGTGTACTTTCTTTTTGAGGTTTGAAAAAGTATCTATATGGGTTTATGCTGTTTACCTTTAGCGGATGATTTTAAGAAATGCCTACATGGATTAGAGTTGTCTAAACTTTTTTGGTAGACAACTTTGAATTTGTTTTGTGACGCTTTAATTCTCAGAACTAGAAAAAGTCTTCTTCATATAGGAATTGTCCGTGTGTAAATATCCTTGTATTAGACTTAGTTTTATGTCGTTAACGATCGTAGACAAAATATATTTAATTTTATAAGTCTGTAATCTTTCGTTTGGTTTATTTTTTTTTGTCAATAGGATATTTAGTTATTGAGTAGTAGTATGGCTGTACGTGTGCACATGCTTGGTGTTATTGCCACTTCCTTGAGTGACTTCTGTGGTCAGACCTTCCCGATTAAGCCCTACCTATTTTGTCTTCATGGATGTGTCTCCTTTTTATACGTGTAGTACGCGTTAGCTACTATAACACTCATTCGTTCACCTTTTTATTTATTCTCATCTTTCCCATATTACTAGTCTAGTATGTTATAAGAGAAACCTTTTTGTATATTTTTGAAGTTGACCATACGTCAATGCTTAAGTTTAAGTTGGTCTTTGTTTGTGTGTCTGTGTTTGGTTAGTAAGTAGCGTTGGGACTATTACCCCAACGATTAAAAACTCTTTGGTTCCATACTTAGAATTTATTTTGTTTATCCAAAATTGTTTCTTTTTGGAGAGAGGCTGTGTAACGACTACGAATTCGTCCTTCATTAATATACGTCATTGTAATTATTATTTATTTATAAAGATCCTTTATGGTATTAATAGCGTAAAATTTCCATTTCTTAAAAATAATGCTTATTCGTTATATACTACTCCATCTGTGTTCATGGGATTAAAATATCTTTCCAGTTACCTTGATATCCGTGTTGATGCAAGAATTCATTTCTTTCCGCTTGCTCGCGGAGTAAAGCGTTGTAGTACTCGAATCTATTTTAAATAACAGGATGTAAAAAGGAGACAAGTTTTTGACGCGAGGTCGAAAGGTTGTCCGCAATCATGTTATCCGTCCGGCATACAGCCTGGTCCCGGAGAATTGCTTGGCCTCTTATGATAGAAACAATCACTAAGAGACGACCTTAAAATGATCAACACATAGTTATGATAAACATCATCACGGTATGTAATTATTTTATTTAGTATTTAAATTAATTCCTTGGTTTCTGTAGTGCAAGCTTTTTATTTTATTACGTCGTATGACAACACTTTAATTATTATTGGCGAAAGCATTGCAAGTTCATTATACTTATGGAGTATTGCAGTTTAAGTATTATACAGATCCCGTTGAAATGTTTTGAAAGGATCATGTCGTAAACCACACCTGAACGTTTTTGTTAACTGGAAAACAAGTTTATCTTTCTAAGCGCAGGCGAAGGTCACACAGCTGTTGTTAGAGTAGAACAGACAAATAGTTGGAATGGTACAACGTTCATTCTTGAATTGGTAAATATGAATTCCTACTAATATTTCATATATCTGGCGAACTTATTTTTTGTGGTGAGTAAACACTCATTCAATTCTCGTTTCATCAAACCATTACAGGAGATGTAATTTTTTTGCAAATTTTATAGTGGTTTAAATTAGCTTACGCCTTTTTGTTCCGGAATTAATAGTTTGATGTAATATAAATGTTCGTAAGAACGCAAACTTTAAAGATAATTTCCTAAGAATTTTAAAAGGTTAAACTTGAGTGTGTTGTAACTAAGCAAGTGATATTCTAATTTTGTTTGTCACACTGTACGAACTAGTTTTTTTAAAGTATAATTATTCATCATCATTACGTCTTTAGTTCTGGAACTGGTTAAACGCGTACCATCATTGTTTCCTATTCTGTACTAACCTACAGATTTCCTTGAAATTTGCACAGTCTGCATCTATCACTATCTGATCTAGGTCTACATCTACCTCTCTTTACCGATCTCTGCTTGTAATATATCCCATTCTATTCCCCAAAAATGCCTTAGAACAAATTCTTCCCTTCTATTTCTCTTATCTTTTTTCCCAGATATCCTTGTTCCCCTACTATTTCTATGACCTATTTGTTATTATCTTTGTCTGTCCATGCTATCGTCCTTATACATCTGAAGCACAGCATTTCAAAAGGCTGCTACCGTTTTTCTGTCTGCGTTTCAGACTGCCCATATTTCATAGGCATACTGTGGTGTACTCCACACATGCTTTCAACAAATTTCTTTTTGTTCTATGTTTGTTGACTTTCCTCATAGGCGCTGTTCTTTCTTGTTAGATGCAGTTCGGTCACCTTCTATTGTGCGACAATTATATACCCTATTTCTCAGACTTTCAGTGGTTGTGAAGGGAGGTAAGCAGCCTGTGGCTACCAAGACCCCCCAACACTTAGACATTTGCCGAAATAATGGTTTTCCAGTAAATCCTTTCACACACTAAAAATTATTCGAGAATATTACCCAACCAATTCTTGTAGTTACTTATAATAATCATCATGTTTAAGCACAATTATTTTTTCGTCATTAGTTTATCCATCTTGGGATTGGTTGGATGCGTACCTCCATTGATTTCTATTCTGGGCTAGCCTACACATCCCCTGAAACCCCTACCGCCTACATCTTTTACTATCTGTGTGCAGTAGTCTGACCTAGGTCTGCCTCTTCTTCCCTTTTTTCCTATCTCTGATTCTAATATATTCCGCACTATTCCCTCATGCCGTAGTATGTGGCCTATCATCCTATCTCTCCTATTTTTTAACCGTTTTCCACATATTTTTTTCTTCCCTTACCATTTATAGTACCTCTTCGTTCTTAACTTTGTCCATGATATCTTCATCATAGGTCTGTAGCACCACATTTCAAAGGCTTCTACCTTTTTCTTGTCCGTTTCTTCTACTGTCCAGTCGTTACAGCCGTACAGTGCTGTACTCCACACATATGTTTTAAGTAATCTTTTCCTTGTTTCTATGTTTGTGGTTTTTAAGCACATTAGTTGCTTTTTCTTGTTAAATGTAGCACGACCTTGTGCTAATCTTTGTTTTATATCTTTTGTGCTATTCCCATCTTGCGTTATTTGGCTTCCTAGGTAGCAAAAATCCTTAACCTCTTGTAAGTTCGTGTTACATACTTGTACTCTTGTTTTTGGTTTATTTTCCCCACCGTTGCATACTAGAACCTTAGTTTTAGTTTTGTTAATTTTTATACCGTATCTCTCTGTTAGAACCGTTTCCATTTAATTAAGAGCAGCTCTAACTCTTCCTTGCTAGACGCTAATACCGCTATATCATCTGCAAATCTAAGCACATCAATTTTTGTCCCTACATAGTAATTCCAAATGTCTTCCTGCATTTGACAGTATTCATTGCCTCTTCTATGTACAAGTTAAAAATTAATGGGGATAGGGCACATCCCTGTCTCACCCCTTTCCTAATGTTTACTTCTCTACGTCCCTGCTCTAATTTTATTACTGCTGTTTGCTCTTTGTATAAGCTATATACTATTCGTCTATCGCTATAACTCGTTTCAATCTTTTTGAGTATTCCAAACATTTTTTTCCATTTTACATTGTCGAATGCTTTTTCCAGATCTACAATCCCTATATACACGCTTTCCGCTTTTTCTATTGTTTTCTCTATAATCACTTTCAGTAAAATAGCCTCCCGTGTTCCACAGTTTCGCTTAAACCCAAATTGGTCTTCTCCTAGTATTTCTTCCGCCCGTTTTTCCATTCGTCTTTACACAATTCTAGTTAATATTTTTGATACGTGTGCTGTCAAACTTTTTGTTCGAAAATTTTCACATCTACCCGCGCCTTTCTTTTTTGGTATAGTTACTATGATGCTACGTTTGAAATCTTTGGGTATCTCGCCTGTTTCATACATATAGCATACAAGTTGGAAGAGACGTTCTGTTACTGCTTGTCCAGGGGCTTTTAGAGTTTCTGCTTGCATCTTATCTGTACCCGGCGCCTTACCATTTTTCAGACCCTTTAATGCTAATTCAAGTCATCATTTTCAATGTCCGATTCCTGTTCTAATGCATTTAGTTTCTCTCCAGCATATAAATTCTCTATATATTCTTGCCACCTATCCACTTTCTCTACGTTTTCTATGATGACGTTTCCTTGTGCGTCCCTTATATTTTTGCTATACGGTTTTATATGCCTAAAATTCATTCTAGTTAATTTGTATGCTTCGTCTGTCTTTCTTATTTCCATCTTCGTTTGTACCTCTTTACACTTTTTATCAATCCATTGTTCTTTAGCTTTTCTGCATTTTCGAATAATTTCCCATTTTATGGCTTTGTATCTCTGTTTACCTGTTTCGTCTGATTTATTTTGTATTTTCGTCTTTCTTTTATTAAATTCAGGATATCCTTTGTTATCCATGGTTCCTTATATTCTTTTTGTGTATACCCCAGAATATCTCTGACCGCCACGTCTAGGCTGGATTTAATGTTATTCCATTCTGTTTCTACTTCATTAGTATCAGATATTTTCCCGATATCTTTGAGCAATTCATTTGACTTTTTTTTTAATCTTTCTTGAATATCTTTATCTTTTAGTTTCTCTAAGTCCAAGTGCCTTTTTCCGTTTCTTTTTTTCACATTCTTAAATTTAAGTGCGGCCCTGATAATTGCGATGTTGCTGTTAGTATCTATATCTGCTTCTGGGTAGCTTCTATAGTCCTTTACTTGATTCCTAAACCGTTGTCTAACAAGAATGTAATCTTTTTGATATCTTCCTATATCTCCTGGCATCTTCCACGTATATAGTCTTCTAGCATGATGTTGAAATAATGTGTTTGTGATGATTATATTGTTCTTGTTGCAAAATTCTACCAACCTATTTCCCCTGTCGTTTCTCGTGCCTAAACCAAATAAACCTACTACCGCTCCTTCCCTACCCTCACCTACCACGGCATTAAAATCAACCGTAATTATTAAATTTTCATGTCCTTTTACGTATCTTAATATGTCTTTGATATCTTTGTAGATGGCTTTTACTTCTTCGTCACTGTAGCTAGAGGTGGGCATGTATATTTGTATTATTTGTGTGCTTACCGGTTTAGATTCTAATCTAACCATGAGTACCCTTTCGTTTTTTTGCAAGTAATTTTCTACACAGTATCCTATCTTTTTCCGCATAATTATCCCCGCACCCAAATTTCCTTCCTCTGCTCCTGTATGAATTACTTAGAAGTCTCCACTCCAAAAATCTCCCGCCTCTGGCCGCCGAACTTCGCTGATTCCTACTATGTCTAGTGATAACCTATTCATTTCGATTTTTAGGTTCTCTAGCTTACCTACTTGCTTCACACTTCTAACATTCCACGCTCAGACTTGCAGAATGTTCCCGACTCTTATTTTTAACTTTCCGATCGCATCCTTCAAAGTAGCCCCCTCACGGAGATCCGAATTGGGGACTCTATTAACTCCGGAATCTTTTACCCCAGAGAATGCCATCATGTTTGTTACAATTTAAGTACGCTGTGTACTTGGGAGATAATGTGGTGGTTTCCCGTTGCCTTCCACATCGCGTTAGTGTGTCTTAGACTGCCATACCGACCCCTATGGTCTCTGCCAATCTAAGTACCGAAAGAGCCGCTGCCATCTTTTTGGGACCTGTCTTAGTCTGGTTCTTCACTAACGACCCTACTACTTTGGTTGGACCTGTAGTTTGGTTGTTTAGCTCATTAGAACACGCAAGCCATTTCACCTGTTCTAGTAATTTAAAACTTCGGCAATGTGCAGGTCCATTCGAAATGGATATAATTATTATCCAGATTATATTATACCATAAGGAAATTTGCTAATTCACTCAAGAAAAATTTTTTTTGTTAAATTCAATTCCAATCGTATATGAAATAAGTCAATTAATTTAAAAAATTTCATAAGCCAAAACAGGAACCTATTTCGGTAACTAGTAAAGGTTGTATCATATTAATACTAACTCAATATCGTTCTTAAAAAAGTTTAATAAATAAAATTGTTGAAATCCTTAAAATTAATAAGAGATAACACTTGACTATTACTATATTTTGATGGATACAAAACATGGATACTTGTAAATTTGTATAAACGATGTATATTTGTATATTTCTTTAAACCAATAGAAAATGGACTAAGTTGTTTCAAACTTTCTTTCATTGAAGTTAACAATAATTTTTCTATAAAAACAAGCAACCAATTTCATAAAACTTTTGTAGTGTAGAAAGAAAGACCACTGATATTGTATTAGTAAGATATTTTTTTTGAGGGATAATCTTAACTAACTAATCTTTTTGGAATTTATTTTTTTGCGATTAAGTGATTAGGCTCTAATGTAGCCCTAGTTCTACAAATCTTTTTGAGGTGATTAAATTTTCAGATAGTACGAAGTCATCGTTCCAAGCCGAGCTTGCAGTGTTAGCGGTAAGTAAGTAAAATTGTTATACGTTTTGGTTGTTCAAAAGATTTTTTCGAAGATTTCCGTATCTTATCTTCGGATTGTTAGACATTACAGTTATTAATAAGATACGGTGGCGTCCATTAAAAATTCTTTTTTTTATCGTATACCATCCTACGACCCTGGCTCATAGCTCTACTGTAAGTTGAAGAAACTTAGCTGGCTTGAAGATCTCTTTAGAGGGTTCTATTGTACTCAAAGCGGTTTTCCACACATTTTACCCTGGGCTTGATTTCTAGACAGGAACCCCTCTTAATTTATAGAGGCTTTGCCGCCTATAAGGTAGAGTAGTTACATTAATATATTAAAAAAAAAGTGTAACAATATCACCTACTCCACTCTACGACATTTTTGAGCTAGGCCGAACTCTAATTCTTTTGGAATTCGATTGTACCATTTTGTCTCTGTTTTGTTGCGGTATTCGGTGTAGGCGATTTTCTTTCCTTACTTTACTGCTTTCTTTCTTTTCTGTATGGAATGCCGTAACATGGCGCTCTTTGTAATTATTCACTATAAATAACTTGTTTAATGAATGTAACAATCAAGGAAATTGTACATATGTCGCATTAATTGAAATTATTTGACTGTGTTTTAGCTCTTGATCGTACAAGATTAAACCGAGAAACTCCAGAAACTTTACAAGTAGCTTCCATATCAACCGACTTAGAGAAATTCTTTTAATAGCAAGCAATTCCACAACATTCTTATTGACGTCTTAACTCAAGGACAGCTTCATCGCATATAAAAAGTGTCCCCCAACTCAAAGGCAGCTGCATCGCAGTATATAAAAGTCAAAAGTTTAATTAAATAAAGTCCACTTCTTAAATTCGTAAATTCAAGTTTACTTAAAAATGCTATCACTTGAAAAACTATCTTAAAATTTAATGACATGGATTTAAATTAAGCACAAATTCCAGTATTGGTATTTGTTCACAGGTGTTTTATTTTTTCTAATATATGTCTCCAGGAAATAGGTACTTCGTATCTAAATTATTGATTTGAACACTTTTAATAATCCAGTTATAATATGTATAAGTTAACACATGTTGAAAGTATGACGTTGAATGCAAGTGCGTTTACGAACAAAGTATACATTAGGGTTTGCAAGTGATAACAACCTAAAATAAGCAGCGTACATGTGCAACCTCTAAGTACAAAAAGGTAGTGAAATTTTTATTAAATACAAGTACCTAAATTATTCAGATTTAGTAGTAAAAATGTAAACAAAATTAACATTATACACTATTAAAAAATTATTCCCGTGTTGTCCAACTTTTTTGTTTTGGCAACACTGGTTGTCGGTTGTGCAAGCAGTCCATGTTTTCTAGGTTTATTTTTTCTAATTTTTATTATTGTTAAACTTCTTCTTTGCTGGTTTCTTTAAGGTCCCCTCCTTAGATAATTATACTACCCTACATTATCGCTTTATAATAGGGTAGGGAAAATGCCATCTACTTGATTAGAAAAGTTGATATCTAAAAATTCGGAAATTTGGTGTTGCTTATGCAATTTTGTGTTTCTATAATTTAAATAAATGTATGCTTGAGCACCTGGCGTGTTGTGCTTGTACCGTACGCGATTTGTACGTGTGGTGCTTGAACAAATAGGCATCACTATAGTTGGGGCCACAGGTAGTAATCTGGTATTGTAAGGAATCATGGGTTTAAATTTCTCAACAGCTGACCCTAGTCGGATAACGTAACTGTATGTGTCCTATTCAAAAATGACGGTCGCGGCAGCAAAATTAAATACTCTATGCAGGGTCGTGCAAAATCGGTAATACACTGAGGGGCGCAGCAAACGTCTTCTATACGATGAGTAAAAACTTAGTGTTATAAAAATGGAGGTCGTGAGGTAAGCGCTGTGCGAGTTAAAATTGTTACTCGTGATACAATGAAATATGATAGGCAGCGGTGATAATTGCATCACAGTAAAAAATGACGTTTTCTGTTGCAATTAAAAGCGACAAATAAAATTGGCTGTAGCTAAAGTGATAAAGTAAAGTGACGTTTGCGGTGTAAACAATGGCAACACCTATGACAAAAAAATAAAAGTCCTGGCGCAACCTGATGGCATGATTAAATAGGCAATGTGGAGTTCATAAAAAATTGTGCGTATCAGACGTAATCCCTCAGACAAGATTGGACTAACTTTGGTTAATGATATAGAAGCAGGAAGATGAAGTGTTTATCAACATATATAAACTCTCTGCTGGTTTATTTATTTGTACATGTAGGTGGTTGAAATTTTATTTAGACTTTCGCTAGTTATTACTTGCGGTATAAAGTGTATGGGCGGCTCCGTGGGGTAGTTGGTATGCGTGTGACTACTACGCCCTAGGTCGCATTGGAAAATCACATGTAAGGTATAAAGTGTATAAAAAAAAACACCCTCCAATTGCTATGTATTCTTCTAAACAATTTACTTAGTATTCGTTATCCTAAAAATTTGCCCAAATACAATGCTTTTATAAGAATACGCTAATAAAAAAGGCTCTATTTTTGAATCACCTAAAACTAAGAAAATGCCAAAATATTGAACTAACTTAAATGTTATATATAAGTTCAACCTGAATATAATTTCTTTGGCAGATAACGTTTTTTCTCATAACTCAA
This sequence comes from Platerodrilus igneus, assembly GCA_036346225.1. Taxonomy (NCBI): domain Eukaryota; kingdom Metazoa; phylum Arthropoda; class Insecta; order Coleoptera; family Lycidae; genus Platerodrilus; species Platerodrilus igneus. The sequence goes on along the minus strand of JARFIW010001128.1, from coordinate 227,814 downwards.
TTAATCAATTTCGTTACAAGCAAATGATCGGGAATTAAATAAAAAAAATTGTTTCCCATAAAATTGAAGCCACGGGAATGCGTAGTTGGGCTGTCAGGAAAACGCGAAAAGTTTCTTTTATTGCGCTAATTCATTTCTCTTTCAATATCCTTTAATCTTTAAATATTAATACGTCGCGTAAAATTAATACCAACTTAAAACTCTTCAAACGCGTTTACGAAACAAAAATGTGCTAATAAATCTTGAGATTACTTTAAATTTCACATTGAGATGGTCAACAAAGAGTAGGTATGCCCAATTAAGAGATTTCTCTTAGTAATGTCTGTAAAACGTATTGTTGACCAATCCCAGTTAGGTAAACGTTCTGCATTGAACAACATGGTATTTAAAGTAATCTACTTGTATTAAATTGTCAATGGTTAATAAACCCACAATAACGTTAAATTATGATTATGTGTATACAATTAACAACAAATGCATTTGCTGTGCAGAACATTTGCGGAATCAGCGTACAAAAGGGTTACCTAGGAAGTTAACACACCACTACTGTTCTCAAATTAGATCTCTTATTTTGTCACCGCTCGTTTGGATAATTTTTATCTTTTACAGCAAAAACTAGATAATACGTCTATTGCACTAATAGGATGGGTATAACGCTACGCCTTCGCTAACGAGTTGTTATCTTAATCTCCGTTTCAAGCTCTAAACCCAGATTCTCATTAACAGTATATACTGTAAGACTATTCATTGCAAATGCAGCAGAAACTCCTTTATAGTTGGAGTCTTTCCTTGCTTCTCCAATCTCGAAGCGTGTTTGATAAATAGAGAATAACCAATATTTTAGAAATGAGAAATTAACATCCATAAACCGAAACTAATTTAATTTTAATACTTCAACAATAAATTTGACTAATAATACAGGAACAAAAGTGTAAATGCGATGAGCCAATTCAATTTTCTGAAGCAAAATTAGGGAAGCATTGAAATACCCTAGTCACGTCTTCCTTAGTACTTAATAAACTAATTTAGAATTAATCTGATAAATCTGCCGAGAAAATTTTAATGAATAACTTTAAGAAAGAACTTCTTTGACGAGTTAGGAAAGTGAAGGCATTCTCGCCTGAGATAGCTTTATTACTTCTACTGTCAAATACATATAAGAATTTAAACAGGAAATACGAGATTATTATAAAGATATTTTACAACTGATGTTTATCATTTATCGTTGTGCAGCATACGGTGAATAAAATCCTGCAGTAAAATAACAATCACCAGACTAATAAGTTTTAGTTTCAGGTACAAATACTTATTTTAGAGTCAGAGCTTATAATCATAAAAGGGCGACAATTTTAGAAGTTAAAATAGGGAGTATCTCCGGAGCAGCGCGATATGTTTCTTCTAGAACCTCTGACTACTCCCCTTCCTGCTGCACATCCACCACCACCTTCGCCCCTAACTACTTCACCTTCACCCCCTCCTCGCCTCAATTTCTTCCTCATTCATCTCTTTCATCACATACTCCATCACAACCTATCGCACCTATCTAACTAACCTATATAGTCACGTTTAACACTATGGTCACTTTGATTACATGTTATTTTGACCCATCAGTCATTTGTCTAACGCCATCTTGTCACATTTCTTAGACTCGGCCTAAATATTTCTATTACCAAGCACCACTAAGTCACATTGCAGACACCATGTTCTACGGTAGACCTATAGAAATGCTACAATTTTAAAAACTCAAAGTGCGGAAGCGCAGCGCCCCAAAGTTTTTAAGCGATGCAGTTGATACGGAAACCTTCCAGTAGAAATCTACATAATTCCTTAAGTTAAGGTGTAAGCAAACAATACACGCAATAAAAATACAGGACAATTGCATACATTCTCTTAATTACGATATATGAATAGGTGGAATGCAGGGCGTCTGAACTTACTTCTACCGCCCTTCACCTTCACATCCATCCACCGCCATATCGCTCCACTTTGACATCCCTCTACCTTTACAACCTTCCATCCACCTCCACCCTCTCCACATCTCTTTACCTTTACCTTCACATCTCTTCACCTTTACCTCTAAATTTCTCCTCTCAACTCCACATCCCCCACACACCTCCACATCCCTCCACCCACCTACACATTCTTCCACTTTTCCCCATAGTTCCTCCACCCACCTCCACATCCCTCTACACACCTCTCCACATCTCTCTACTCACCACCACATCCCTCCATCTAACATCACATCTTTCTACACACAGCCGCATCCCCCCACATCCTTTCACATTTCTCAACATTCCGTTACCCACCTCCACCTCCACATCCGTCCACCTCTACCTCCACATTCTTCCACTTCCCAACATCTCCGAAATATTTTTTAATGCACAGATACTATTTTAATTTAAACATAACATGAGAGTGCATTTAAATAGAAAAAATTTTAGGATGATTAAGAAACGGCTTATAGATTTAACTTTTAGAGATTAATTTAAGAGTATCTAACCACAAATCTTATATATTTCTTTATTAACGAACACCACTAAGTCGACTAATTCTCAAAGGGTGTACTCTATACTTCTGCATCGGTCACAGACATTTTAAAAACTTGCCAACATTCTTTCAATTAGGTGGAGGAGGAGGTGGAGTGTTTGGGCAGGTATCTTACAAGGCTAAACAATTCAATATTGTAATTTAAACTTTTGAAATAATGCCTTATATAGCTAGCTATACTGAATTCCCCACGTTGCATCTTTGAGCTCATACCATTTAATCAGCAATTCTCGCCTCATTGCTTTCCTTGTTAACCAGCTTTTCAACTAAATAAGTGTCTGGGGAATTTGTAACCTGTAGCTCCTCGCCGTAGAAGGCACCCAGGATTGGTTTATTATTTAAATCCTGAAGCAAGTAAATAAGAAGTCTTGTATGTTGCATTTATACCACTTTAAATAACTCTGTAATGCTGTTGGGTAAAAACCCTTATATTTAGTTAATCGGACTACATTTCCAATTTTAAGCAAGTTCCTTTGAATTGTGGCTCCATTCTCTGCAAAAAGTTTAACCTCTTCTGGATGCCCTTCAGCCTCAACAGGGGTCATCCTTGTTAATCGGTTGTTGTATTCTCTAATTGCTTTTTGCAAAACATCAACACATGTATAATTTCCTTGTAAATATAATCTCCTTTAATTGTTCTGATTAGTCGCTCAACAATACTAGTCTTGGTCACAGAATATGTAGAGTAATGACTAACTTTATATGTTTACATAAGTTTTTAAGCGATTTATTGTAAAATTGTAATTTTATATCATCCATTCTATTAGCTACTTCACATTTTGATCTGTAAATTATATGTTATAGGAGACATAATGCGATAGCTAAATTACTTGTTAATTATTTACCACTCATAGCCACTCTTAGAGCGGTAGGATGAAAGTTGCTTTATTTCTAATTGATAAAATAGTTATAACCTCATATAAAAGAAATCCGATGAGAAACCAATAAAAACTTGAACTACTATTATTTAAAAATATTTTAGTTTTCGATAACATCACTAAAAATTTGAAAATTTTTTCCTACAATTAAATACGTAAAAGTAACAAGGAATTTTGAACTTTATAACAAAACAACCTGAATGTTGTAACGTTAAAAATCCTGCAAGCAATCTTTTCTTCATGAATATTAATTCATACTACTTCCATTTTAAAAACGCCCTAAAATTTCTAAACAAATCATAAAAGCTCTCGATTAACAAGCTCGACTTCTTTCCATTTGAAATTAATGCTATTTTATAAAATTTCACTGTTTTTACTTTATATATTTTGTTTTATAAAACCAAATAACGGTTTATCAACTTCACGTTACAAAGTCACTGCAAATAAGTTGTAACACCTGCAGCGAATACGTTTCAACCACAGCTGCACATACATTTATAGCTTTGTTTTGAAAGATAAAACCGCTTAACCATCTGCCTAGTAAATAAACACTTGGAATAAGTTTGTTATCTATACCAAGTTTACACTCCATCAAATGGTATGCTTGATTTTGCAGTTGTGCAGGTGTTCATGGTAATAAAACTGTGCCCCCTTTGTTAACAAATATTAGTAGCCGTTATCTCCTTGTTGGCAAGCTGCTACACCAAGTAGATTTTTGCAACAGCGGTCTGAGAATTGTTCACACTTGAGCCTTTGGCGATAATTTTAAAAGTCAAAAACCATCTACGTTGTTTTTTTCTTTATAAATATAGACCGCACTTCAAAAGCTTGTAGCGAAAAAAGGTATTGTGAGTCATGAGGTTCAAATGCTTTCTGTGCTAGTATAAGTTAAGTTGCTGGTTCCAGCATCCAGCTGTAGCTAAATGCAGCCCCATTTCCTCACCCTAAGATGGTACCGGAAAGAAGCCAAAAACACAATACAGTGAATTCTTCTATTTGCTTTATTTGTGTTGCTGTTTTGAAAGATAGAAACTTATCTTTGGGTTAATTCTGCACTATATTGCAGACTACACGTTACCAATACACGCTCACAGCACGAACGCTTATGTGCTTTATTCTTAAAGCTTGCATTAGAGTTCTTTCTACTGTTTTCTTTTTTTGTGTAAATTAATGTTTACGTTTCTATTCTGACTAAGCTGATTAAAAGTAAATGTTACTGTATTATTGAGGCTATTTATTTTGCTTTCCACTGTACTAATCCATTATCTCAATTTATTGTATATTATTATGTTTCATAACTGAGTAATCTTTTCCATACAATAATATATTAAGGAGAATTGTTGGTTGCATACTTGTGGCAATTTCACAAACACTTTGTCCTAGCGTTATAAGTAATTTTTTAGAAAAGTCAAATTTGATAGATCTCTTTTTACAATGCTGATTGATTTCAAATCCTACTAGATCAATCATTACAATATGATATTTTCATTCTACCAACTTATGTTAAATTGATGTAAATACAACTTAAACTTTTAACAACCTTTAGTAACACTCCCGCCCGGTACAGCATTCTCGCTAGGGGGTGCTGTACCTTTCTTCTTAATGTCTAATTTAACCACCTTCACGGCCGGTCGTTCGTACAAACCAGTGAGCGTCTGCACTGTCACCGATCTAACTTGACCATCTTTAGCTAATTTGGTGAGCACCACTTTACCTTTGGGCCAATTGCAACGAGGTAAATCCGAGTCAACTATTAGTACAACGTCACCAATCTGGAGTGGATCTGCTTTGTTAAACCATTTGGATCGCAGCAATAAGTCGGGAAGGTATTCGGATACAAATCGCCTCCACATACGATTAGCAAACTGCTCTCGATACAAGTAATTAAATTTTAAAACCTTAGCGTCCGCACTTAGTTCTACTGCAGGTTTTTCTCCGCTAGACGAGCCTAATAGGAAGTGGTTTGGGGTGAGAGCCTCATCTTTTTCACTATCCAATGGCAGGTAAGTTAAAGGCCGTGAATTTACCATGTTTTCCGCAGCAATAACGCAACTAAGTAAAAGAGGGTCGTTTGGGGTGCGCGTAGGCAGAGCATTATACAACGCAATTTTCAGAGACTTGACTAAACGCTCCCATGCTCCTCCCATATGTGGTGACATTGGCGGATTAAAATGAAACGCGGTATCCGTGCTAACCAATTTCTTTGCAATAGCTTCTGGTGGCAATTTCTTCAGCTCTTCCCTTAATATTCGTTCTGTGCCGATAAAGTTTCTGCCTTGATCGCAATATATGTGATTTGGTTTTCCACGTCGTGCAAAAAAATTGCGGAAACACATTATGCAATGGTCAGCGTCCAACTTATGTGCGATTTCGGTATGCACTGCTCTTGTCGTTAAACATGTAAACAGCACTATCCAGCGCTTATCCACTCTTCGACCTACCATGACTGAAATCGGACCCTAATAATCGACGCCAGAGTGAGTAAAAGGGGCGCTATAGGCAGATACGCGTGCTTGAGGTAACACAGCCATTTGTGGCGGCACAGGGCTAGCATCACGATTCTTACACCGCTGGCAGGTGCGACGAACTTGATTCAACGTCGTTCGTAATTTCGGTACGTAATACCGTTGACGAACTTCGTTCACTACAGTTTCGTAGTTTTCGTGTTGATACATTTCATGATACCACTGTAGCAATAGCAATGTAAACTGATGTTTTCGTGGTAAGATGACAGGATGCTTGGCATTAAATTTCAAAACTGTACAGCACTTAAACGACTATGAATTCGCTTAACTCCGTCACTATCTAAATATGGTACAACTTTGTACAAACTGCTCCATTTATTCAAGGTTGATTCTCCCCGCTGAAGTTGTAACAACTCTGTCCCAAAACTCATCCCCTGCACTTGTTTAATCAAACATGTAAGGCTCTCACGTAGCTCATATGCCTTCAAAAAGCTTTTTGATTCATTTGAAAATTCGTCAACTACGATACGACGAGCATTACGCAGGAAGCGTAAAACATACGCAGTTGTTCGCAGTAGGACGATAAAACTACTATAACGGTTAAAGTCGATCAAGGGCTCGTGTATTTTCACTTCCGTGATATGCACTGCATTAAAATCTTCTAAAGCACCTGCGTCATGTGTAATATCTTCAGGCCACATTTCTTTAGGGCTGTATAAGAATTCAGGTCCTTTAAACCACGGGCACTCGGCGCTAAGACTTGAGACTAAATCCATTTAGTGGCTTCGTCTGCTATATTCTGTTTAGAAGGCACATAGCGCCAATCAGCCGTGACTGTCAAATCCTGAATTTCCGCTACGCGGTACGCTACGAATTTTCCATGTTTTCTAGAATCGCTAGAACGCAGCCATCGCAAAACGGTGGTTGAATCGGACCAGTAGGTGGTTTGAGGTACAACGATTGATAGGGCGTCTTTGATAAATTTGGAAAATCGTGCTCCAATTACAGCTGCATCAAGCTCTAACCGAGGGATGCTTTGTAATTTTATGGGAGCCACTTTTGTTTTCGCCCCAATTAAACAGCACGTCACGCTATGTTCTGTGGCAAGGCGTACATACGCCACCACTGCACTAGCGTATTCGCTCGCGTCCACGAAAATATGTAGCTCGATGCCGAGTCCATCGTAATTTTCAAAATTTTGAAGAAAGCACCTTGGAATAGCCAGCGTATTTAATTTAGCGAGGTTAGTTTGCCACAACAGAAATTTACCATGCAGCTCCTTTTCTACAGGTGTATCCCAGTCCACTTTACTGCGCCATACTTCTTGAAGCAATATTTTTAGGTACACCAAGAAATTAGCTATTAAGCCCATGGGGTCATATATTGACATCAAGATTTTTAGGAGCTTTCTTTTGGTAGGTACTTTAGTTCCCGCAAGAATCTCTTTATTTCCTTTATTGAAACGCATACAAAAGACGAAACAGTCGTTTTCTAACTGCCACCACATTCCAAGAACTTTTTCTTCTATTGGCGTAGGCGTTAAATTTACTTCATAACCTGTCTCATAGTCCCCATTCAACTCCAACATAAGCTTTTTTGAATTAGATCTCCATTTACGCATTTCGAAGTTGGCATTCTTATGTATTTCTGCCACTTCTTTGGCTAATGCTATAGCTTCGGATTCGGTGTCGACTGAATCCAAATAATCGTCTACGTAATGATTTTCTAATATGGCCTTTGCCGCACGCGGAAACTGTGACTGGTAGCGCATGGCATTAATGTTCTTAATGTATTGTGAGTAGCTTGGCGAGCATGTTGCACCAAAGATCATGAAGGTAACTACATAAATATCTGGATTCAATTGGTGCAGATTGTCTTGCCACAGAAAACGTAGTGCATGCTGATCTTCGGATTGTATTCCAATACGGAGAAACATTTCTTTAATATCGCCCGTAAACGCTACCTTATTTTGACGGAAGCGCAATAATATGTCAAACGATGAAGATAACATGTCATCCCCTTTTAACAGCATCGAATTTAACGATACGCCATTCATAGTTGCCGCTGCATCCCATACGACTCGAAATTTGTTGGTTTTATTTGGATTGATCGCCACTAACAGTGGCAGATACCACGTTTTGTCATGTGATTCAGCGATTTCTTTGGTGGTTAATTTCCTTATATAGCCCTTTTCTGAAAGGTCCTGCATGTGTGTTTGAATTTTCTCGGCTAACTTGGGGTCCCGCTTCAAGCGGCTTATTAACGCATAATGACGCTTGGTCGCCATACTCTTACTGTCAGGTATACGCAGATGGTCATATTTCCATAACAAACCCACTGTATATTGGCCGTTATTCCATTTGGTTGTGTTGCTCATGATTGCTGATGCTCGTGTCTGTTCCAGAGATCCTTTAGCATTACTTGGCGGTTGCACACCTAAAGCTTCTACAGAAAATATGATTTCACTAATTCGTGCAACTCCGTTTTGCTGAAGGATACGGGACAGTTGCAGGTGTCATGTATTTGTTGATATGTGTCTTGTACATGCCCAGTCATTAATGCAAAAACTGACCAACCTAAACGACATTTTGCTGCAATGGGTTCAGCATCTCCACCTTCCCGAACTTTTAATGGTAGTGCAAGATCCCAATTGTCCAACCCTATCAGTAATCCGGGTCTTGCATCTTTATACGGTTGTACGGGTATATTTCTTAAATATGGAAATTGGTTAATTAAATCAGTTATATTCAGGATTTGTTTAGGTAAACTCAAGTTGTTGACAGTACGAGCTGGACGATAATCAAATGACCTAGCCCCTGTATATGCCCTTGTTATTGACAACCTAACTAACATTGATTCATCTTCAACTCTTTGGTGACCGCCCGTCCATTTCAAACATAATGGTTTAGTAGTACCAGATAAATTTAGTTGGTGCGCTAGTTCCGCATCAATCATAGTTGCCGATGATCCCTCATCTAGAAAGGCGTACGTGGTCACTTCCTTTATTCCATTGCTAAGCTTAACTGGGAGAAGGCGAAACCGAATACTTCCAGAATGGCTACTGTAATTCATTTCTACATTTAACTTAGAATGTTGACCCTTTACATTCTCTGAGCTGGCCGCACTAGTAGTAACGGGTTCTTCATCTTTGTGAAGCGTTGTATGGTGTACGCGCTCACACTTTTCGCATTTCCAATTCATTTTACACGGAAATCTATGTTTCCTTAGGCAAATTCGACAAAGTCTTAAGTCTTTTACTAGTTTCCTACGCTTATTTAACGCAAAACCCTTAAACTTATCACACTCAGGCAAAGAATTACAAGCTCCGCCGCATGCCCTACAATTGACCGATTTAGTCACTGCGGGAGTATCATGTACGTTTGCGCGCTCTGGCTTTGCTTTTTTGACTTCATTAAAGCTGAGATTTGGAATAGCCGTACACACGTTCAAGGCAAGTGTATGTAACCATTGACCCAAATGTTGAATGTTTACCTCCGGAATGGTAGATCGATGGATTGCCCATTGTATTTTTAATTGGGCAGGAAGTTTTTCTACCAATTCGCGCATGAGTACCGGATTGTTAGCGTAATGGATCTAATCGCTTGCTTTCAGCGAAGCGCACAAATTCTGTACAGCTACTGCAAATTCGATCATGGTTTCAAGTTTGTCTGCTTTAATAGGCGGGTGCTGTCGGACCGTGTCAATGTAACCGTCTATAATTTGTTCTGGCCTACCAAATAACAACTTTAAGTTAGCGATAATGTCTTTAACACAGCGCGGTTCATGTAGAAATCCTTTGACCATCCTACGCGCAGTTCCCTTTAGGCATTTGTCTAGACGGCTGAGGTTTTCAACGTCGTCAAACCCACACCATTCTGTAGACCGGTTGAAGCTATTTATAAATATAGACCAGTCTTGGGGGTTTTCGTCAAATGATGGAAGATCTCTAGGCATTGAATGCCGAGCTGATTGTTGAGACTGGCTTAACATGCGAGGGTGTGAATGGATTTCACCGCTAGCTATCGGCTGCCCAACCATGCTAGGTAAATCTCCAAACCCGATTGGCTTACCGGAAACATAAGGGGGCACTTGCGGTGATATATTTGGTTGCTGTATAAGCGGTTCTTGTTGAGATAAACACGACGGTTTATACTCTTGATTCCGCCACAGCTGTGGCGGTTGTGTTTGCGATTGGTGCAACGTTGGTTGCGTTTGGTGCAACTGTGGTTGCTTTTGGTGCAACTCGGTTTTACTGTTTTTGTTAGGTTTGTAATTTATTCCCAAATCAATGCGATTGGATAGTTCAAGATTTTCAATAGGATCCGTATTTTCTATATCTTCGTCCACGTCTTGACTTTCATCTTCCGAAGTGTCTGCTAAACGTGAGATTTGACGGTTAATATTGAGTTCTTCTTCTACAAGTTGTTTCTTTTGCTCTATTAACCGCTTCTGTTCCAGGAGGAGGTTTAAACGTCGTTGACGACGACTACATGTGCTGTGCGATACTTGCCGGCTATACTCGCTAGTGGCTTTGGCAGGTGGCGATAAAGGTATCTTAACTTCTGAATGTTCTGCTTCATTAATACGCCTCAACGATTGGCGCAATTGTGCAGCATCTCTTAAAGTATTAAGATTTACGCCACTTGCGTTACCTTCAACTAAGGTAACACAAGCTGTGCATCGCCAGTTAGTATCTTCAGCGACGCTGTCACCAACACCTACGCATTCGTAGTGATACCATCTTTCACAGTTCGGACATTCTACCATATTAGATTCTCGGTACGGATCAGTGCAAATGATACAAATCTGACTACCTACTGTAGGTTGCAGCATTATGATTTGAAATTGAATTTGAATTTGTTAAATAATCTCATTAACTTTTTGTTACCTAAGTCCGCCAGTACAACGAAAAGAATACCCGTAGTTTCTTAGAGGAATAAAGTGTCACTCTTATAACAGTATATTCAAATTCCTACAATTTTAGGTTTAAAACTAATTGGAACATATTTCTACTTACAATTTGTCCTAGCGTTATAAGTAATTTTTTAGAAAAGTCAAATTTGATAGATCTCTTTTTACAATGCTGATTGATTTCAAATCCTACTAGATCAATCATTACAATATGATATTTTCATTCTACCAACTTATGTTAAATTGATGTAAATACAACTTAAACTTTTAACAACCTTTAGTAACACTTATCATCATCATTAGGTCTTCAATCTTGGAATTGGTTAGATGCATTCCCTCATTGTTTCCTATTCTGTGCTAACCTACACATTTCCCTGAAATTTCCACAGTCTGCATCTTTCAATATCCGTGTGCAATGGCCTGATCTAGGTGTTCCTCTACCTCCTTTTCTTATCTCTGCTTGTAATATATTCCGCACTATTTCTCAAAAATGTTTTAAAACGTATCTTGCTTTTCTACTTCTCATATTATTTCTTTGTTCTCCACAGATATCTTTATTTCCCTACTATTTCTATAATCTCTTTGTCATTAACTTTGTCTGTCCATACTACCATCCTCATACATCTGAAGCACAACATTCCAAAAGGCTTCTTCCACTTTTCTCTCTGCTTCTTCTACTACCCCTATTTCATATACGTGCTGTGCGGTGCTCCACACACATGCTTTCAACAATTTTCTCCTTGTTTCTATGTTTATTGTCTTCGAACATAGAGGCGGCTCATTCTTGTTAGATGCACTCCCGTTCCCCTTCTATTGTTAAATAAAATATATACCTTATTTTCCCGATATTCAGTAGTATGTGAAGGGGATTGAGCAGCCTGTGGCTATCAAGATCCCCAACACTTGAACATTTGCCGAATTAATTGTTTTCCAATATATCCTTTTGCACATATACTTTAAGCAATCCTTCCCTTGTTTCTATGTTTGTTATCATTGAATACAGTAATTGCTTTTTCTTGTTAAATGTAGCACGATCTTGTGCTGTTTGCTTTATACCCTTTGTGCTCTTCTCATCTTGTGTTATATGAGTAGCAGAAATCCTTGACCTTTTGTAAGTTCTCGTTACCTATTTGTATTCTAGTTTTTAATTTATTTTCCTCTCCTTTAGTTTTATTTATGTTAATTTTCATACCGTGTCTTTTTGTTAGAACTGTATCCATTTCATTAAGAGCAGCTTCTAACTTTTTCTTTCTAGGTGCTAATACCGCTACATCATTTTCAAATCTACGCATATCAATATTTTGTCCCTGCATAATAATTCCATGTGCCTTTTTGCATTTGAAAGTATTCATTGCTTCTTCAACGTACAAGTTAAAAAGTAATTCCCGAATTTATTTGATAATTTTACGCGGTTTTTTAAACGATTGACCCGGTGTTTCCTGTAAATTTATTAAAAACGCCTTTTAAATTATTTTCGAAATTATTTTGAGGTGTTAGTTTATTAGTTTTTGTTCTACTATCCCCAAACTAAACTTAGTTTTTTTATAAACGCGGATTTTAGTTTAAAATTCGAAGAAAACGCGATTTATTTATTATTTAACGGATTAAATTACTATATTTGATTTTATTTCACTGCCCTGTGTTTAAAACTAATGCCACACGATAATAAAATTAAATACATTAAATAATAAAGCTTTTAATATAAAATATAATAATAAACCCTACATAGAAACTTACTTGTTTGCTGTTGAAGCGGGCTCTCTGTAAAACACTTTCGCTCACTTCAAGCGCTAACTAGAAGGTTTTGTAAAGGAGACAACAGACCGCACGACAACACAATTCTCGTGCGAGTATGTTACAAGAGCAGACTTTAATCAGTTTGAGGAGATGATGAGTAACCTTGCTCCAGTCACTGTGAACACTATTGTTGCACAAATCGTAACCAAAAGGGTAAATGATTCTATGAATAGCATATACAAGATATTAGACGCTGCTATTCAACAAGTAAAAGCAAAATTTAGAATGTACATTGCACGAATACAAGCAGATATTCAACAGCTTCAAGAGAAACTCAAAAACGTACGCATATGGCCGTCAACCATACACACACACGCACGCGCGCGCACACGCACACACACACAAACACATACACGTATGAAATTAACTGTGACATGCATGAATAATTCCTAATTCTGGCAATATTGTTGCAACCACAAATTGGGAACCAAGGTTATTTTACGAAACTGAATTGCTGGCCGTTGTTCGCCACTCCGTTTTTGTGAAGATATACAATCGACTTTCTGAACGAACTGTGACAGTTTGCTAGAGTTAATTATTTCTTAAATTGTGTATTCGCCTGCAACAGTTAATTTACGTATTGTTTGTGTATCTAGTTTGCTACGGTTACTTAAGAGATCATTTGTGTATCAAATTCTTTACAGTTAGTTAAGATATAATTTGTGTATCAAGTTGCTGCAGTTAATTGGGCTGTTTTGTGTATTAAGGTTTACTACAGTTATTGTAGTATATTTTTGCTGTTAAGGCAAATTTAATTCATTTCCAGGTGCTTAGTTAACCAATGTTCGTAGTAGTAGGGTAGCTAAGCCGCTTTGGGAAACAAGCCGCACAGCAGGATATGTATCCGCCGGTTTGAGAACAAAATTGTCTTTGTATGCAAATTTGCTACGCCGGGGTTGTTAGGCCTTTGTCCTGGGTGTGCGCGCGCAGCGCCAGCCGGGCGTCTTTGTTGTTAGATAGTACGAGTGTATGTGTGTGTGTCTGCGTGTGTGTGTGTGTGTGTGCAATAAACGTGGTGAATGAGGTTAAAGAATGTCAAATAATAAATGGGCACCCACAGTGGGCCATCCGGAATCTTTGTTGTTAGATAGTATGGGAGGGGGTGCAATAAACGTAGCGAATGACGTTAAACAATGTCAAACGAACAATAGGCACCCCCCCCCCCGGCGCCAGCCGAGCGTCTTTGTTGTTAGATAGTATGGGGGGTGTGCAATAAACGTAGTGAATGACGTTAAACAATGTCAATTGATAAATGGACACCCCCGCGCGCCAGCCGGGTGTCTTTGTTGTTAGATAGTATGGGACGTGTGCAATAAACGTGGTGAATAACGCTAAACAATGTCAAATGATAAATGGGCACCCCGCGAGCCAGCCGGGCGTATTTGTTGTTAGCTAGTGTAGGGGGTGTGCAATAAACGTGCTGAATGACGTTAAACAATGTCAAATAATAAATGGGCACCCCCCGCTATGGTAGCTATGCCGCTTTGAAAGGCAAGCCGCACAGCAGGATATGTATACGCCGGTTTAGGAACAAAATTGCTTTTTATGTGCAAATTTGCTTTTGGGGCGTCTACTGTGTAGAATAAAATGCGGAGCAAAGCGCCGGCGCTCCGGTGTCTTGTTGGTGGATAGTTTTTCGTTGTTGTTAGATGGTGTGGCGGGTGTGCAATAAACTTGGTGGAAGACGTTAAAAAATGTCAAATGATAAATTGGCACCCCCGCGTACCTCTTTAGGGGATTGCCTACTTCGGAGATATTTTTTAAGAAATTTTTTAGCAGCGTTCCCGTGTTAAATATTAAATAACATGGGGATGGTGCTAAAACATTTTTCAGAATGATGTGTGTAGAATGGAGTCAATGTTCTGAGGGAGGTAGTACTCCTTTGGGTGCTTGTCTGCTTCGGAGATTGTTTGGTAGGTTAAGCTAAAAATTAAACGCGGTGAAAGATTTTGTTATGTTAAGCAAAAACATGCAAGTGGTATAGAACTTTTTAGCACTCCTCAAAAGCTGTATTTTGTATAAAGTAGCGAATAACATTTAAAAAATATATGAAATGCAATATAATGGATCTAATTTACAAAGTCTGCATGTAAAATCTTGTAAAGACAAGTTGTTCATTTCTCATGATTTCATTACCAAGTTAAAACAACAAGAATTCGCAGCCGAAATCTATAACATAACTTCGTGTTTTTTTATTGTAATTATAGCTCTCTGGTAATATATATATGCAAATAATATCGACATTCAACTTGTAATATGATGGATTTAATTAACATAAGGTGTGTTGCAAAAACATGTTAAGACGGGTGTGTCGTATATTTTGTTCTTGATTACTTCACCCCAAAATAATTTATACAGTTACACTGAACTTGCAGTCGGATCTAACATATAATCTTTAGTTTTTATTATATTTAATTATACCCGTATGAATTTAAAATATATGCAAATTATATCACCTTTCATCGCGATTTATTTGCCTCTCGAATATAAAAATTAATTTGATCTTATATCAAGCAGTTCTTGCTTACATTTAGCAATTTCAATGTATTTAAATATTTAATGTGTGTATGTGTGTGTGCAAAAAAACATGTTAAGACAGGTCACCCGTTATTTTATTGATGATGGCATCACCAAAATAATTTATACAATTACACTGAATTCGTACCCGGATCTAAAATATAACCTTAAAATGTATGCAAATCATGTCGTTATTAAAACGTGGTGAAGAATTTGGATTGTAATGTAATCATTCTCAAATGCGGAATGGGATTTCATAAAGTGTTCTGAACGGGGGCTTTGCACCCATTAGGTGATTGAATACTTCAGAGATTTTTAGGTAAAGCAGAAACATGCACGCGCTAAAGAATCCCCCGAGAATTTAAAAAAATTATTTTTGTATTAAATATATAATGTTAAAAAGAAACACAAAATTTTAATGTTTTATTTACAAAAAATTACATTCTTTTTGTGGGGTGGCGGTAGCAGATTCTTTTTTGAATAAAATGTAGATAAGACTTCCACATTAAGAAAAATGCATCTCAGTTAAATGTACGGGGATTCTATTAATTATAGTTTAGATTTATAATAACAGCGATGTATATGTTAATTAAGCGGTTCTTGTTCATAATTTAATTAAAGAATGTAATGTGTTGTTTTTATGCAAGAAAACTAAATTTCTTGCAAGAGGTTTTGCGAGACATTTAAGTTGGATTAATGTTGAAAAAGAACCAGACAATGTAGCACAAAAAGCAATAAACCGACTTGTACTTTAACTTAATTCAATTATAAAAATATATGCATATCTATGGCAGGCAACCCAGCATACACCGATTATGTTTTCTTAGTGTAAAATTTTATTATTAGGTGAATAACCAGCCATTTATTATGTAATATTTATTGCTACAAGCATGGTTATTATAATTTGCAATGTGCAAAATACCTTTTTTTTTGTCAAAAGACCGATTTAATAAAACACAATAAAAAGATTGTGGATTACTTACTCTAGTTATATTTTACACTGCTAAAAACACCAATTATTAATATTAATACTAGATGTAGGTATAACAAAATTTGTATTCTAGATGGTAGTATGTTCAAGGGATATTAGTTAAAAAGACTCTGTAAACGTGATTAGTGAAATTATTAAAATTAAGGAATGTAAAGCAGAATTCATGTAAGTAAATATGTTTTCTTAAAGATCTGTATAACTTACAAATCTAAAAGTTTTAACATTTCGCAAACTGAAATAAATATTACTTAATTTTTTGCAAAAGACGTTCATATAACGTCTTTTAACAACCACGTTCAGTAAAGTGCATGGTAGATAATGACCTTGGGGTTGTGATATTTATAGTACAAATTATAACAACATATCAGTATACATGTAAATTATATAATTCGGGTTTATACCTAAAACAACTATTTTGCAGAATAAATTATAAGTAGTGCTACATTGTCAATACAATTTTATTTTCAAACTCGTTTTAATTATTGTAGAATTTAGTGTTTATAAATAACCTACTTTAACTTAATAAATTATTCTTAATTAATAATTATTGTCAAAATAAATATATACACATATGGTAAATAATTGCAAGGATGTTCCATGTAGTCTATAACATATCTGAGTTGTAATTTTGTTAAATGGAACATATGGTAACTGCGTAACTTCAAAACATTTTAGCATAATTGTTAATTATAAAATTCACAATTTTCATCTTATATCAACAAATGTTATTAAATTGATGCTAAACAATAAGGATAATACCGTTATATTTCAAATTAAAAATAATTCACACAGATTTTTATATATATATATATATATATATATATATATATATATATATTCTTCTGGCTATTACTCCACCCCTCCGCCCTTAATTTTTATTTTATTTATTTATAAATTTTGATACACGACTTTTGTCGTCGCCCCTAATTTTTAGTATTCAATAATATGACTTCTATATGATGTGCTTTTAGCAAAGTTTGGTTGGTTATCTATTTACTGTTCACTATATTTTATGCCTCGACTATATGAAACCTTTATCTCAGGGCGTTCACCTACTCACCGTGAGTTCAATCGTGAGTAGATGTACACTGCCCAACCAAACTGCACACTCGTTTGTTTTACCACTTTTTATATGGAATTATTTACTGTGTATGCCAAATTTTACTGATCAATGTTGCTTGGTGCCAAATTAATTTATGTATACTATTTCTGACTTTAATTTTGACGTTTTAAGATATTACACGGTACTTACCTGAATTATACTGCGATGAATGCCTTCTTTAAATGTTTCTGGCTCTAGATCTTATTCACCGTACGCACCTTCACAAGGATTCACAATCGATGTTCACTTGCGTATCGCCCCCAGGTGTTCTTAACAATTTTGCTGACCCCAAATCTGAAATAATTTACCCTAATTTTAGAATTTTGAATAAACCGTTGTATCTACTTTCCCTGCGTTAATTCTTCCTTGTAATATGCTGCTCTCCTGTCTTTCTTCTTCGTGCTCCAATCAGTCCTCTCGCCTTTCCGTATTCAATCTCCAACCTATACTGCCGTCCTATTCCAAATCAACCTATTCCCTGCTATTCCTTCAATATCCACTCGATGTCCTACTGCCTTTAATCTATCCAAATCACTCCAAAATTATTAATATCGTCGTTGCTTCGCCGTCGCTTTGTATATCCACTCGAATCTCCTGCTGCCGTTTAACCAATCGTCCCAAATCCAATATCAATCTCGTTCAAACCTAAATAAATCGTCGCTTTCCCGTCGCACTATTAACCACTCTAAATATTCTTCTATACTCGTCGCTTTTATACTACCGATGCTTCTTGTACTTTCACTTGATTAAATCAGACTATTTAACTCAAAAAACATTTATTTCATCAATTATTTATACAACTTTTAACGCAGGTTTGCAAAACACGTCTTTATACTGAATATAATCCAAAAAGAATCTCTTTATTTACTTCGCTAAGCAATAAGCACAACAACATTAGCTTACTTAATCACATTTTTAAAAGCATAAACTATCCAATAACAATTCGTCTTTACTCTAGTGTCCAAAATACCTTCACTATAGTCTTTATATACATTCCTAATTTCTACCATTGGTCCTAAACACTTCACAATTCTCCAATAATATTTTATATATCTATTCACTTATAATTTTGATTTTACAATTCGTCCAAAAGTTGATTCTATTTAAATGAAAAGCCAAAATATTTACACAAGACCTGGACGCTTGGTTGATTGTAGATATCCATAGACGCGTCCGGTTTTCAGACGGCAAATGTACTTTCAATGGCTTATAAAATATCAACTCAGTATAAAACCTTGAGTACCGTGCATTGTATCAACGTCATAAAGTCATTTTGTTTACCTTTGGCACATACGTTTTAAACTAGAATGGTACATACTTTAGCATATGTAAAGTACAGCAAAATATAGTTTTTGAATTTATGGATCTGATTTATAAATCATGTTGTTTGGCATACACCCTTTTTAACATAAATCTACTCTTAGAAGACTTGTACCCCCTACATTACATTGGCCCCACTGATTTTGAATGAAATTGGAAATTTCGTATGTTTTTTTCTCTTCCCCTGGTGTGCATAAATTTCTAATTTTTATTTAAAATCACCCTCTCGCATTTTTACATCTCAATTGGTCAACCCCTATTAGCCTTTCTCTCATCATCTATCTTACTACGCTATATACTAACCTATACTATAAACAAAACAACAAAAAAAACAAAAACTAAAACTAAACTTTCCGTTGCATGAACTACATAATAAACTATCCTACTAAACCCTCTTCCTGTACAATTCTATATGGGTATAAATTCTCCAAGTGAAAACGCCCGCGATATCCCCCTGTCATATTATCTAGCTCAAACGTATTTCCTTCAGCAAAAATACGCGTGATCTTGTACGGCCCTTCATAAGGAAACAACAACTTCGCGCAAATGTTTCTGTCGCGGTTTGAAACCCTTAACCGTTTTACTACCACCAGATCCCCTATTTCAAAAGTCGTTTTTTTAATTTTCTACACCTTCGCTCGATGTCCCTACGCTGCATCCTTTCAATTCTACGCCTAGCACTACCCAACAACTCTGTGATGTCTTGTATCTCGACTTCCTCCTCCATGGTCTAGCTGGTATAATCCTTCGCATCAATGTTACCGGACATGTTTTCGTAACCGAACTCGGTACGCAATTTATAAAATTTTCAATTTGTGGCAGATATCTAATCCATCTGTCGTGATGCTCCTGTGTCGCCAACCGTAGATATTTTATTACCTCCCGTATATAACGTTCGCATGGATTTGCTTTCGGATGCCGTATACTGCTAAATGATACCTTAATATTTGCCCTATTTAACCCGTTCCTGAATCTTTGATTGTTGAAATACGTCGCGTTGTCTACCAAAATCCTTTCCATCTTCCCGACCTGGCTTTCAAATGCTCTAATCGACTGCAATGCGTGCACCGTGTTACTTCGTCTTGCCGGAAATAATTTGACAAATTTCGAAAAAACGTCTACCATCACCAATATATGTCGATACCCCTGTTCACTCGTAATCAGGTTGCTCAAGTAATCAATCGCTACCAATTCTAACGGTCCATTTACGCTCACGTTCATCGGTATATTCTGCAACACCAAGTTTTTGTCTTTACCTAGAATACAAATTTCACACCGATTGATCCTTTCTTTAACCACCGTGATATCATTTCGTGCATACAACGCCTCTCTAAATACCAAAAATGTTTTTCTGATGCCTATATGTCCAAATTTTAAATGAATTTCGTCTATAATTTCAACAGCCGCGTCTCTGGATAACACTACCAGCTCTGCATCCCCTATCCTTTTTACCACAAACTGCCCTACGATGGTAAATCCCCGGTATTCTTCCATATTTTCTCCTATTAATTTCTCGCGTATCGAGCTCACCTCACTGTGCCTTTGCGTCTCTATAAGCTTGGCGTTCGTCCATCGACCAACATCCCTGAACTCCTGCAAAGCAATTAAACAACCCTTGACGTTTTGATTCGCTTCCACCTGCGGTCTGCTTAGAAAATCCGCCGTCACGTTTTCCTTTCCTGGTTTATGCTTAATTTCAAAGTCGTATTCCTGTAACACCAATGCCCACCTATACAACCTACTGTTTAAAAACTCCTTTTTCTTCATGAACGTTACCACCGTGTTGTCGGATTCTATTAAAAATTTCTTACCTAATAAATAAAAACGCAACTTTTTCACTGCATATACGATTGCCAACATCTCCTTCTCTGCCGTCGCATACCTGGTTTCGCAGTCTTTTAATACCCTGGAAATGAATACAATTGGTGCTTCAGCTCCGTCCTGAATCTGCACCAACTCAGCCCCGATTGCATATTTCGACGCATCCGTTCTCAAAATAAAATCGTCTTTAAAATTTGGATATTTTAACGCCAACTCCGTATAAAACGCACTTTTTAAATCCTGGAACGCTTTTTCTCGTTCAGCAGTCCACTTCCATCTTTCTTTTTTCTTTAACAAACTCACCAACGGCACACACAATTCAGAATACCTTGGTATAAACCTTTTGGAATAATTTATAACCCCTAAAAATCCTCGCAATCCTCTTACATTTTTCGGTTGCGCAATATTTTTCAACTCGTCCAATCTTTTATTACAAATTTTCATCCCTTGTTCGCTAATTTCAAACCCTAAATACGTAACCTTGCTCTTAAACAACTCGCATTTCTCCACGTTTAGCTTCAAACCCCCTTCGTCCAGTCGTTGGATCACCTTTTCTAAATGCTCCAGGTGTTCTTGCTCGTTCCTTGAAAAAATCAACAAATCGTCCACATAATGCGAACAGAAACATTCATACTCGTTAAACAGCTTCTGCATGGCCCTTACAACTGCTGCTGAATAACTACTTAAACCAAACGGAACTACAGAAAACATATAAATCTCCCCTTCGATACTAAACCCCGTAAACTTTTTACTGTCTTCATGCAACGGAATTAACCAAAATGAATTTTTTAAATCTAATTTACTGAAAATCTTCATCTCATACACTTTATACAACAAATTATCCAACCCTTGTGGTTGTTCGTACTGCGGTTTCGTAATCGCATTCAACTTCCTCGCATCCAAACAAATCCTTATATCCCTTTTGTTGGGTTTAGGTACTATAACTACTGGGTTCACATATGGAGTTTTCGCTGGTTCGATAATACCTTCTTTTAACATTTTCTTTATCTCGGCTTTAACCCTATTTCTTATGGCAAACGGAATTGGATACACCCTTGTATTAAACCCGTTGTCTTCCGTGACCTCCAACTTATGCATATACCGCCTCGCAAATCTTGGCTCTTCATTAAACAAGCCTATATATTTATTAAACAATTCCTCTAGCTTCACCCTAATTTCATTACTCACTTTCCCTATCTGTTCATCATTAATTAATCTCGCAAACATATTACATAATCTCACTTCAATCCGTCCATAATTATCCTCTTTTATCATTCCTAATCCTGTACTATCTATATCATTTCCATTCCTATATTCTGAACTAACCGTAGGCACCACCCATAACCTATCTTTATCAAATATCCTAATTGACCTATCCTTTCCATCTATATTCAACCCAAAATCCTCTATAAAATCCATTCCTAATATGAAATCTAGCTGCAACCCCTTTGTAATTAAAAACTCTGCATCTCCTGCTTCTTTATTCCCTATGTATATCGGTACACGGATAACACTATAAATCGTCGTTTGCTTTTTGTTCACCGCTGACCATAAGTTAACCCCATCAATTGTTCCTATTCGTCCCTTTAAAAATTCTCCATGTTTTACTACCACATTCTCATTTACCAGCGACAACTGTGAACCACTATCAACTAAAGCAACATATAAACAATCCCTTAAACTAATATTTATAAACAACAAATTCTTTTTATTAAAGATATAACTATTTAACAATAAATCTCTTATACTATAACACACGTCGACATTTATCCCTAAACGGTCGGTCGTCCAAAAATTCGCGTTTTTTTTTGTTCCTGTGGCGCCTCGTGAATCTGCACCACCTCAATCCTATCTGGGTCCGTTGTCATCGCGCTCGTCCTCATATGCTGGACGTTTACGTCCCTGTCCGTCCGGCTGTTTCCATTGTGTATTCCGCCCCCAGTAGTCCGGCCGTCACCCTCGTGGTTGCCGTGCTGATGTCTGTTTTGTCCATTGTATTCATTTGCCCTGTGATCCCTATTGTAATACGGTCGTCTATGTCCTTCGTGTCCCCATTGATTCCGATGTCCGTGGTTAAAGTTGTCCTGTAGGTCGGTTTTCGTGGTACGGTTGTCGTCGGCTGTCTTCCCTATAACCCCTGTTTTGCTCCCAATAGTTTGTCCGCGTTTTCGCCTCCAGTGCTGTCGCTAAATCAAAGTTTCTCATTACCCCTAAGAATTCCCTCAATGTCCTGACGTTCTGTACCACTACCACCTTTGTAACTTCCGGTTCCATATGTCCTGCTAGTAGTAGTACAATGTCGTCCTCGCCCAATTTTGGTGTCAAGTGTTGTGCCTGATTAAACTTGTCAATCGCGTATTCTTCGCGTGTGCCGTGAGTCCTGCTGTAATGTCCGGTAATTAGATTCGTCCGTATGTCAGTCTGGTGTGTATTGCTCCAAAATTGCTCTATAAAAAGTCGTCTAAATTCAGCGTACGTGTCGTATTGTCGGCGGATGATATTATGCCATTTTTCGGCGTTGCCCGTCAAAGTCGCCCCCACGATCTGTAGTTTTGTTCTCTCATTTTCAGTCCCTACGATCTCGTCTAGTCGGTCCAAAAATCCCATGGGCTGTTCTGTCCTTCGTCCCTCAAACTTTGGTAATGCGTCCCGGTTTAATCTAACGTGCTGTCCGTAGTCTAGTCCAACGCGCCTTCTTTCTAGTTCGTCCAACTTGTCCTGTATCTGTCTAACTTCCTGTCCGACCCTATTTTCCAATACTGTCGCGTTGTCTATCAGTTTTGCGTCCAGTTGCGTCCTAACATTTACGTTTTCATTTTGTATAGTCTCCAACGTCTGTCCTAAATTTCGGTAGTGCGTCGTATGTCTTTTGTCACATGTCTGTATTTCCGTATTAAGTGTCGAAAACCCGCTAATCATTGTCTCTTCTACCGTATCCACACGTGTCTTAAATTCCGTTCTTAGGTCCGTCCGTGTCGCGTTTAAGTCTCCCTGAAAGTGTACCCGTGTGTGTTCCAACTTGTCGTCAACCCTGTCTACTTGTTGTTGTACCTCTGTCCGCATGTCGTCCTTTACAATTTGTATTTGTGTTAGTAGATAGTCCTGCGTATAGTTCATTTTTGCCGTCAGTTCCGCGTGCGCCGTCCTAAACTCGTTATGTGATTCTGTAATTCTATCTGTCAGTTCCGTTTTTAGTTCGGCATGTGATTCAGTAATTTTATCCGTCAGTTCTGTTTTAACGGTTTTTAGTTCCGTATGTCTCTTCCATTTTGTTCGTTAAATTTGTCTGCAGTTTTGTGTGTGATGCTGCCATTGTCTTTAAATCATCTTTCATACTCATCAGAAATCTCATAATGTCCTGGGTTCCGTCGGCTTCTGCTACCCTAACCTCCGGTACCGTCGCCTGGTCCGTGTCCATGCCTGTCACCCCCGGCTCTGTCTGCCTCACGTCCATCTCCTGTATGTCTCCCCCTGTGTCTAGCTCCATGTCCTGTGTCCCTAATTCCTTTTCAACACCGTATATCCGTCCCGATCTCGTGATCCTTTTTGTGTCCGCGTCCGTCATCTCTGCTACTTAGTTTTGAACTCGTTTTCTGCAAAATAATAAAGAATAAACTACGGGCCCCACCTAATCTCGGGATCCCGTATCTTACTATCTTTCACTCTAGTACTTTTCTAGCCTTTTTTCGAGCCCCACGTTGGGCGCCACTTTCTTCTGGCTATTACTCCACCCCTCCGCCCTTAATTTTTATTTTATTTATTTATAAATTCTGATACACGACTTTTGTCGTCGCCCCTAATTTTTAGTATTCAATAATATGACTTCTATATGATGTGCTTTTAGCAAAGTTTGGTTGGTTATCTATTTACTGTTCACTATATTTTATGCCTCGACTATATGAAACCTTTATCTCAGGGCGTTCACCTACTCACCGTGAGTTCAATCGTGAGTAGATGTGCACTGCCCAACCAAACTGCACACTCGTTTGTTTTACCACTTTTTATATGGAATTATTTACTGTGTATGCCAAATTTTACTGATCAATGTTGCTTGGTGCCAAATTAATTTATGTATACTATTTCTGACTTTAATTTTGACGTTTTAAGATATTACACGGTACTTACCTGAATTATACTGCGATGAATGCCTTCTTTAAATGTTTTTGGCTCTAGATCTTATTCACCGTACGCACCTTCACAAGGATTCACAATCGATGTTCACTTGCGTATCGCCTCCAGGTGTTCTTAACAATTTTGCTGACCCCAAATCTGAAATAATTTACCCTAATTTTAGAATTTTGAATAAACCGTTGTATCTACTTCCCCTGCGTTAATTCTTCCTTGTAATATGCTGCTCTCCTGTCTTCCTTCTTCGTGCTCCAATCAGTCCTCTCGCCTTTTCGTATTCAATCTCCAACCTATACTGCCGTCCTATTCCAAATCAACCTATTCCCTGCTATTCCTTCAATATCCACTCGATGTCCTACTGCCTTTAATCTATCCAAATCACTCCAAAATTATTAATATCGTCGTTGCTTCGCCGTCGCTTTGTATATCCACTCGAATCTCCTGCTGCCGTTTAACCAATCGTCCCAAATCCAATATCAATCTCGTTCAAACCTAAATAAATCGTCGCTTTCCCGTCGCACTATTAACCACTCTAAATATTCTTCTATACTCGTCGCTTTTATACTACCGATGCTTCTTGTACTTTCACTTGATTAAATCAGACTATTTAACTCAAAAAAACATTTATTTCATCAATTATTTATACAACTTTTAACGCAGGTTTGCAAAACACGTCTTTATACTGAATATAATCGAAAAAGAATCTCTTTATTTACCTCGCTAAGCAATAAGCACAACAACATTAGCTTACTTAATCACATTTTTAAAAGCATAAACTATCCAATAACAATTCGTCTTTACTCTAGTGTCCAAAATACCTTCACTATAGTCTTTATATACATTCCTAATTTCTACCATTGGTCCTAAACACTTCACAATTCTCCAATAATATTTTATATATCTATTCACTTATAATTTTGATTTTACAATTCGTCCAAAAGTTGATTCTATTTAAATGAAAAGCCAAAATATTTATACAAGACCTGGACGCTTGGTTGATTGTAGATATCCATAGACGCGTCCGGTTTTCAGACGGCAAATGTACTTTCAATGGCTTATAAAATATCAACTCAGTATAAAACCTTGAGTACCGTGCATTGTATCAACGTCATAAAGTCATTTTGTTTACCTTTGGCACATACGTTTCAAACTAGAATGGTACATACTTTAGCATCTGTAAAGTACAGCAAAATATAGTTTTTGAATTTATGGATCTGATTTATAAATCATGTTGTTTGGCATACACCCTTTTTAACACAAATCTACTCTTAGAAGCCTTGTACCCCCCCCTTACATTACAATATATATATATATATATATATATATATATATATATATTGCTGTGAAACCTACAAAAAGCCTCACCAGAGTAAAAAAAAATTCGAGCCTCTCGAACTGGGCGCCTAGATTTGCTGTGATTCTCGCCCTGTTGAATCTAAGAAATTTTCACACAACACGCAACGCGTCTGCGAACAACTAAATAATTTTATACAGAAATCGTTACGTTTACACCTCTCATATCTGCATCTTATTTTCACCAATCGTAAACCTCGTGACGTTGCTCAAATCCCGCCTTTTATTATTCGAGTCTCTGCCTTGCGCGTTTTATCCGTCTATTTCTACCCTGGTCTTAGTGGTGCAAATCGATCTCCTTTACTATCAGTTATTTCAATCAACGTGGACTCGCGACGTGACTGACTTGAGTTAAATAACCCCTCAACTAACCTTCCCGTTAATATAAGCTACGATTTATCCGACCGTTTGCAATATACGCAGAATTTTCATGTTTATCTATTCAAATTTATTAGAATTTGACATTTAAAAATACGCAGGTGTTCAATCGTAATACTTCGACGACTTGGATATTCCACGTATTTTAACCTTCTTGGTATATTTGTATGCTAGCAACGCGTCTCATATTTGGTATTATGGGGTTTTTAAAAGATTTTATGCATATTATACCTTATTAATCGTTCAATTAACTCCAATTAAAATAATAATTAATGGCATTTACTTCTACCCTTTAATTTTTAGCGAATACTAATTAAATATTAATTATTATTTGTACACTTTGTTTAATACCCGTTACTTAAAAATTGAATTAATTAATATAAATTTCGCACGTAATTTCTATTTGTTTCTTTATACAAGGTGATTAAAATTATTTGATGTCGCTAATTAATTTTCTACCCTGGTCTAAATTTGAGTAATATATATATATATATATATATATATATATATATATATATATATATAGATTTAGTGACATCAGGCAACATATTCCTCGCGTGGCTATGACACTTCCCGAGCTTGTTTAAAATAAATGTTGCACCTTAAATTAAAATTTAGACTCGCCACTTATTCGCGTAACAAATTATGAGGCCAACACTGTACTATTTAAAATAGAATAATTTTATATACTTACAAGCTCGTTCGTAGTCTGAAGCGATCAAAGTACTAAGAGAACGATGAAATAAGAGAGCCGTGCTAATTCGCCTTGGGTATTTAAATGCTCGACTGTAACCTCTTCAGAACCTCTTACCGTGAAAAATCTAATTTAAAATAACACTTCCTCAAATTTTGTTTCAACCGTTTTCGAAATCTCCGAAATTTAGCGCGTCGTTACGATATTTTCCAATAAACCCGACTTCAAATATCCCCGTGTTTGCCTGTTTTAAAACTAACGATATCGACCAATAATATATCCATTGACGTCTTCAAAATCCCGCCTATCTTAACGCTGTCCCTTTCTTATGCATATCATATGTTTCCTTCTAACCTTGTTTGAGTGGTAGAGAATCGATATTCCTGTTCGCGTTCTATTTACCCCATGTGGACTGAATACGTGCTTCTGAAATGTACTCTTAGTATGCCTGTCTCAGTCCAAAGCATTTCATTGACCCTCTATCCTTTCTGCACTTTAAGGAAACTTTTAGTTAACATTTACGCGAACCCTCTAACCGTTTACCCGATATTCTTTGAAACTTGTTTGTTATCAATAAAAATAAGGGAAACCTGACATTTAGAAACATGCAGGTGTTTAATTAACCGACGTTTTAACACAACATTTTTTGAAGCTGCTTTTCATGGTATTTCAACCCAACCGATTTATTTGTTTGTTATAACAAACGCTATTCGCCTTGGATTTATTGATTTTTCATGCTTTTGTGCGTATTAGACATAATTAAACTCCATTAAATTAATAAATAAATTGCATTGGCTTCTAAGATTTATTTTCTTTACGCACCTAACTAAATTTTATTCAATAATGTACAAATTTTTTATTTGGGGTACAAATTGGTACAAAATCAGCTTTTTTCGTTTCTCTTTTTGTTTTTCTTGTTTTCGTATTTTTTGCGGTGTGGTCCTGCTAGCTTAATTTTAAGCTTGCAGCGACACGCACTTCTACGAAACGGCACAAAGTACAAAACCTTTTTTGGTGGTACAAATTGGTACAAAATAGGTACTAAATAATGCAATTGGTCCGAAGCGATTCTGCCCATTTGGTCCTGCCAGCTAAAGAGGCTCATGAGATTTTGAAAGACCTATACTAGAATTATTAATGAATTGACAGAATTCAAATCTTCCTATATTATGTCATGGATAATATCACTGCCAATGAAATTAAAGGACCTTTCGCCATAGCCAAACTATACGATTTATACAATTTTAATTGTATTAGATAGATACAACAGAAATTAATTCTGAGGACTAAAATTTATTAATATTCAAGCAAACTAAAAAATATAGTGCAGAATAAACTTATAGAAGAGAAAAATAGCTAAGGTAGAACTAAATGGTAACAAAGCTTGAACAAAGCAATTTGTCCTTTGCAATATGACATGTTACATAGTTCAGGTTTGCTATTGGGTTTAAAATAGGAAATACCAATACAATAAACTACGCCTTGTGTGCAAACACCATTACAAACTCTAATTTTGAAATAAACTCTGCTCTAGGGGAAAGGTATTTTGTTTTAATGGCAATAAATACTTTCCCTCCTCGTTCGTATATTTACACGAAGGGAAAGCGTATTCAGTTTCAGAAAGCTTTAGGTAGCGAAAGACGCAAAATAGTAATTAAATACGCAACTAAAGAGATTAAAGTTTGATGCTTATGCTCGAGTTCACGTGAATGCCCTGCCTACGTTTTTTATGCTGGTATTAGAAGTAGAAATTATATTGAGAGCTTTCTACTTGTCCAAGTCACCCTTTAGAAGCATCACAACCGACGTCTTCCATTTAAATGATTGCAGAGTAGGGTCTTTGATTGAATATATTCAAGTACTTGTAAATACCCCGAGCTATAGGGTTTCCTAAAATTTCCCAAAGGAAACCTGCTAAAGGAAAATTAGATTTTCTGGATCATAAATTTTTAAAGGGACTGAATTATACGCACACGCCCAGGTAATTTTAACGGTAGTTGCCGAAAATTATTAAGTTTAAAATGCTTTCGCGAAATAAACACGACCTGATTGAATAGATTTGGATTATTTTTATATGATTTAAAAAAATATTTTATTCCTTCCTGTATCAGAACGTTACTATAACGAAAAAATCAGATTAAGCAGCCTCGGTGATCCTTTATCTTTTCGTATTTCAGCATAAGTACACAAGAGACGTTTTAAGTTATATTTACCTCAAAGACTAGTGCGTATTTAAACGGAATATAAGATAGCACATTAGTACAGCGGAAGTTGCACATCTGGAAGTGCAATTTAATTTAAAGCGCTGATCACCTTGAATACGTACATGGAAAGAGAATTTTTCAGTTAATAGAACGTTTTCTAAAAACTGCGCGCCAAATTGAACCCTAGGAACCACAACATATGATTTGGAGTCACAATAAAGTAGTGTATTGTTTCATGTTTAAACATTATAAATTAGAGATGACCAAGAAGTCGAACTCCGTCGACTGGTCAATTGTGTAGACGTTTTCGATTGGCCGCAAAAGCGAGATGCAAAAGCGACTTCAAATAAACAAAAATCGCGACAAATTGCCCTCACGCACTAATTAAATACGTTTGCGTAAACTGCCATCGGTTTTAACGATTGCGTACCGGCTACAAAAGCAAATGGAGTGGTGTCCGATTCAATTAGAACATTATACACTGCACGCTCTAGCGTTTAATAAACAAAAGTTCATATTACCTATATCAATTATAGTGTTTAGCACCGTATCAATTGCTAAAACTTTATATAGATGATAGATAAATCAGAACACGAAATTTGTAAATTGATTCGTGGGATTTCTGGAATTATTTTATAACTAAGGCTAACCGAGCAAAATGTATATAGAGCACGAAGTGCTCTTTTCAACTTAATTCAGTCTATATACTCTTTCATGTATAAACACAGTTAATTCTGGCACGTGTTTTCTTTCAGTGACAGGGCGAGACTTAAATTTGAAATGGGCATAACAAGTTTTGCGATTTCCCCTCGCAATTTGGCCGGCGTGGGTTAATTAGTTTAATTCATTCCTATGATCTTAAGTTTTTTATGTAAATTTTTTTTTTTTTGAAGAAACATCTAAATTATGTTTATTTATACAAGGTGATCTAATTTTATTGCATACCATTGAAATCTGGCTTTCTACAAGAGATAGATGGTAGATTTAAATTTGGCAACGTTTTTAAATTTTACAAGGTTAAAGAAGTTTGCTGTATATGCATTGGTTTTGAAGTCTTAAAATTTAGAAGCTTTTCCAAATTTAAACCTACCATCTATTCACCATAGATAAATATCAATGGTGTGCATCAAAATTAAATCACATTTGTATAGGGCCATAAATATTGGATACTAATGCAAAAATTGCAAACTGTAAGGAGTAGATGGTTGATAGCAATATGAGGCCCACATTTCCTCCAGCATCCACATTTCCTCACACATTTGGACCAATTTACATGTAAATTCCCATAAGGAGGAAATGAGGGAGATGAATTTCCTCCTGCTCTCTCCCTGTGGAACTCCTTGTGGAATTTTTTACCCTAACCATTTTGATTACGTCACACCCGCATTCTTTCCACCCGCGAGATAAATCTTTCTCCACATTTCCACCCACTAGATAAACCTATATTGTTTGGTATCAATTAATATTAGAATTTTCTAAGCTACCCGAATCCCTAAGAATTTTTCAGATTGCATTATCCCCCAGAGAGCTACCCTAATTTTAAGATTTCTCACCTGTTGCGATTTCCGACCGTCCTTATAAATTGTTTTAGTCATGCGATACAGTAAATTAGCTTAGAATTTTACGCAGAATTTGAATCTGTAAACAGATTTGAAATTGGACCACGCCCTGCAAAGTTATACCCCTTTAAAGCTCTCAACCTCTAAATTTTGCACTTTGCTTTATAAGCAAAACTAACTAATAGTTTTCTTCGTCTAACCAATGCATCTTTCGAGATAACCCTATCTTGTTTGGTATCAATTAATATTAGAATTTTCTCAGCTACCCGAATCTTTAGGAATTTTTCAGATAGCATCACCCCCCAGAGAGCTACCCCAATTTTAAGAATTTTTACCGGTAGCGATTTTTGACCGTCCTTATAAATTTTTATACATGCAATACATTAAATTAGCCTAGAATTTTATGTAGAATTCAAATATGCAAACAGATTTAAAATAGGACCACACCTTACAAAATTACACATATGCCCTCTGCGAGATAAATCTTTCTCCACATTCCCGCCCACGAGATAAATGTACCTTGTTTGGTTTCAATTAATATTAGAATTTCCTCAGCCACCCGAATCTCTAGAAATTTTTTTAGATAGCGCCATCCCCCAGGGAGCAACCCTCATTTTAAGATTTCTTACCTGTAGCAACTTTTGACCGTCCTTATAAATTTTTTAGTCATGCAATACATCTTGTTGGCCTAGAATTTTATACAGAATTTGAATATGCAAACAGATTTAAAATAGGATTACGCCTTACAAAATTACACATATGCCCTCTGCGAGACAAATCTTTCTCCACACTTCCACCCACGAGATAAATGTACATTGTTTGGTATCAATTAATATTAGATTTTTCTCAGCTACCCGAATCTTTAAAAATTTTTTAGATAGCGCCATCCCCAGGGAGCTACCCTCAATTTCAGATTTTGTACCAAGATCGATTTCTGACCTATGTGACAAATCTTGCTAGTCTAGAATTTTATGTAGAATCCGAATCTGTAAATAGATTTAAAATAGGACCACCCCATACCATTTTACACACACCCTTATTAGGTTAGATAAAAGGAAAAATTGATAGGTTAGGCCAGCGCGGCGGCGCTGACCTAACCTATCAATTTTTCCTTTTATCTAACCTATGTCCACACAAGTCCAACTAACCTAACCTAACTTCCTAAAGGCGCCAATGTACTCGGTACCACTTGCCACAATGTGGAGTAAGCTATCGGCCGAGTTACAAAACAGCTGCTGTTTAGTGTATAATAACCTGCTACAGTACGTGTATTGGGGTAATAGCAATACAAAGAAATTGACGGGTTTGCAAATTAAGTTGTCCGAAAAACCAGAGGAAAGAGAAAAATTGATCAAGAATGTGCTTTCGGCTTTTAGGTTTAACTATTTAACCGTAAATTATTTGGAGATAGTAGAGGAGGAAGACAGCCAAGATAAAATAAAAATCTTACACAAGTGCTACATTAAAGCAGGTAGTACATATTTTACACAATCTGCAACACCATATTCTACAATTCCAAAAGAAATAGTCATTTCGGAATTGGGATTGATAAATACACCTAACATTCTCCCAGAGGTTGTACGACAACGCGCAAATATTGGTGTTAAACTCTATCCGTTTACGCTAAAGGAAATTGCCCCATTATTCATGCCATACACTGTAAGTGGAAGGAAAAGACAACTGGAATTAGAGGAAATGGATGCAAAAAGGCGAAAATTGGACTACATGGAAAACACTGCGACAATACGCGAACAATACAAAGATGTGTTAGACAAAGAACACCTTATTAGAGAGAATGAGGAAGAATTAAAAGATTATTTTATGTGCCGATGGACTGACTTAGATACATCCGGGTTGTACAAGCTGTATGCATTTGCGGTTAGTAAGAAAGACTTTTTTAGTTATGTAGGCGTTCTTGCAGAAAAGGATGGTACTAAATCCGTATACTTTTTAAAAGGTTATTCTAAAAACGTATTTATCAAAATGGCAGATAACATAGACGAACTAAGGAATTTGGCGTACACCACACGCACAGGTGTTCCGCTAAACATTGTATATTTACCTAGTAAAGAACCTTTTGGATTATTTAAAACCGAGGGTCTTACAACCTATAACAACCATATACTCCCAAAAGTGGTGGATATGCAACTACACAACTGTGTGTGGGAGAAAAAGGATTTCCTCCAATATCGACAAGAAGAAGTCGATCAAGCTAACAAGATACGTATGCAGGATATAGTGGGAAAGCTGCGATTAAAAGTTTGTCGCAAGCTGCAAGAACTACACGAAGGAATGGATCTGGTTGTCGGCGGAATCAAAGACTTTAAATATAGAGGCAAACTTCGGTACATTTTACAATTCGAAAACCTACACGGTCTTTATGTATCAAACTATTAGTTAGAAAAGGAGATAGAAGACTTGGGTGTCGATTTAAATTTTAAGCTGCGAATAAAATTAGATAAAATTAAAACCACTGCAAACAAACATAAAGAAAGGACTGTCTTCTGTGTATAACTTTGTATTAAAATTAAGTTTAAATGGCTCCATGCTTGGCAGTAAATACTTTTAAATTTGTTATGTATAATGTCAGAATAAACATTTTATAATAGTATATCTTATTGTTCTTTATTTATAAAAAGCTGTGACGTTACCCCGAAATAGCAGTCG
This sequence comes from Platerodrilus igneus, assembly GCA_036346225.1. Classification (NCBI taxonomy): domain Eukaryota; kingdom Metazoa; phylum Arthropoda; class Insecta; order Coleoptera; family Lycidae; genus Platerodrilus; species Platerodrilus igneus. The sequence continues at coordinate 194,482 of JARFIW010001128.1, read as the reverse complement.
CACAGAGAGGGGTGCGCATGGGCAGTGCGCATGGGCAGGGGTGCGCACGCTCAGGGGTGCGCATGGGCAGGGGTGTGCATGGGGGCGTAAAGATATAAGATAGTTGTTTATATTTGTACGGATTTTGTAAATCTATTGTATATATTAGTTTTATGATTCCATAATTTTTAAGTTATTCTCCCACCTTCCAAATCCTTCCGGCTTCTATCCTGGTTGACAGAGTATACGTGTTATCTCCACGTGGTATTCGCGGGACACGGCGGTTTTAGATTTCTAGGGAAACGGTTGGTCAAAGCATATGTCTTGGGTAGCGAAAAAAAGGGTTTTAAAGATGGAGTTAAATAAAGATGGATAAAAATTAGGCATAACTTTGTATGGGGTGGTCCTATTTAAAATCCATTTACAGATTTGGAGTCCCTAGAAAAATTTAATATTAGTTGATACCAAACAAAATATAGTTATCTTAAAAGAGTGACTACCCCGCAAATAATAAGCACAATATACCGCATGTTAACAAAAAATTGTAGAGAAATTCAAAGACAACTTTAATGTGGGTCCAGTATTAGAATTTGTTGGTAGTAGGGCTAAGTCCTACTGTACTGTAGGCGAGAAAGATACGATTAAAAAGATTAAAGCGGTCTCACGAAGTGTAGTTAAGTAAAACCGCGGGTGCTACAACCTATAACGAGCATATATTCCCAAAAGGGGTGGGCATGCAGCTACGCAACAGTGCGTGGGAGAATAAGGATTCTCTCCAATAAAAAATTAAAGTTTCCATGTACGTAGCACTAGTCATTAGGTAATGGTAGAAATGTTAAACCTATAAAGGCGATTATTAATTGTGGTTTAGAAAAATAGTAGTTTTCGTGGACTAAATAAAATAGCTTAGACTGATTAATGTATATGACATATTCTCGTACACATCCACAAACATCTGCTTACGTTCGTATACGAACATGGCGATGTCGGTAGTTTTTGTTTAACAAATAGTAGGAAAGATACGTTAGGTGTTAGTACATGGATGCTCATCGGATCCAGCGATCCTAATAGTAAAAAAGGCAACTGACTTTTTCAAGCAACTACAAGAATAGCAGTAGCGCAGAGAAGGGGTATGCATGTATTATACAGCGCACTGTTAGTTTACGGGTAGCTCGAACGTGTAATTGATTACGACTTATAGATCCAGCAAAGGTTTAAAAAATTCTGAGCCCATTGTCGTTTGAAAAATGTTTGTAAATTATCAGAACAGGAGCGGATCGAAGTTGACAGACATCGAGCATCAAATTCTCTATTTGGGCGATATCGAGTACTTACCAGTTCTAGAAATCATTACGCGCGGCCGACCGCTATGCGAAAGTGTAAAAGTCTACAGAAGCAAAATTGAATTATCAGACGAAAAAGTGCGCGATGTGCTATAGAAAGTATAAAAGATGGTGCTTTGCATCGGTCCTAACAGTAAAAAGGAGAGTGACTTTTTCTAGCAATTACAAGAATAGCAGTAGCGCGGCGAAGGGGTATGCATGTATTATACAGCGCATTGTTACTATAAAATATGTTAGTTTACGGGAAGCTCGAACGTGAACATATTAAATTTTAATCTATAGTTAACCACGGTTGTAAAAATGGGAAATTAATGGTTAATTTTAATACCGCTAAGCATATACTTTCGCTTGGTGATTCATTTAGAAAATATTCAAGCCTACCATTTCCTAAAGTATGACGTAGAAGTTATTTAAAATTAAATTGCTTTATTAGTAAATATCCTGTAGACAACAAGTTGGTATTTCCTTAGTAATGGTTTAAAGTGTTTTTATTAAGTTTTTGGTTATAGTAGCACTGCATCTTCTACAGCACGACTTGCACACAATTTGTGTGCGTGTGCTATCACCCTTTTGGATTTTTAATATGCACGCGATCCGTATAACATGGAAGACGTTTTCCGGGGTTTCTACTAACGGTATTCGCAGCATAGACGAAGCGAACCGGGCGAATACATTGGTGCTAAATGTATTGGACGAGCTGCAAGGATTGGCACAAGATGACGTCATTTAGTTCCTCGCTGAATCCTCAACATCGTTCGACCGTCTTCGGAAACCTTCGGTATGCATTCTATAGGGTACATAAAGCAGGTACGCAGGAGTAAACTCTTTAGTTATAAGTTAGTTCGCTTACAAGTTTAACCAAAGTTCTATAGTGCGGATTCTGTTTTGTACTAAAATGGTACCTGCAAACGTTTTTAAATGCGAGCCCTGTCACTTCTACTTTACCAGGAGGGATGCTCTCAAACGGCACCAGAACAAATGTCGTGGTGTAACATCGTCCAGGGTTAAGCTTATACATCCGTCGGCAGCAAAGTACTTAAACTGTATGTCTTGCGGTATCGCTTTTACGAGAATGGACAACTTACAGCGACACAAGGAAAAACAGCACGGTATGTCATTAAGCCGTAAACGTTCAGCTCCGCCAGCTGTTAAAGGGTCTTGTACGAAACAACCACAAATTATGTGTAAAGTATGCGATTTCAAAATGGAAAAAACTACGTATGCCGCACACTTAAGGAGCAACAGACATAAAAATGCATCAGTTACCTCTACTAGCGACGATGGTGTAGAAATGGTTAGCACTGCGTTTAACAACCGTATGGCTAGCTATCGCATAAAGAACGCTAGTGTCGGCGATGGAGTGCCCGAGTTTCTTTGGAAGCAGGAAGAGCGATACATACAGCAGTAAAAGTCTACTGCGAACTCTACGGCGTTTACATCAAAATGGGAGAAGAGATGTCCGATGTGAAATCCTTTAACACAAAAAATGTGGTTATAACGTCTTCTAGTAATCTGGAAAATATGTACGAGGTCTTAAGCGAAACCATAAGAACAAAATCAGAGGAATTTGAAACATGTGAGTCCGGTTGGTCTTTGGAAAAAGTGCTCTATTTAGAAATAAATATTAATAAGTATAAGCCGATATGAGAAGTTCTAGGTTAAAAATAAAAAATTGTGAATATGTATTTAGAAATGTGGTTTACAAAATTTAAACTGTATTAGTAAAAATTGTCTGTAATAAAAAGTTTTAAGAATGGTTTTTAGATTTTCTTCTAGATATGAGCTGCTGGAAAGTTATAATTTAGAGGGTGTGTGTAAAATGGTATGGGGTGGTCCTATTTTAAATCTATTTACAGATTCGGATTCTACATAAAATTCTAGACTAGCAAGATGTGTCACATAGCTAAAAAATTTATAAGGACGGTCAGAAATCGATCTTGGTAAAAGATCTTAAAATGAGGGTAGCTCCCTGGGCATGGCGCTATCTAAAAAATTCTTAGAGATTCGGGTAGCTGAGAAAAATATAATATTAATTGATACCAAACAATGTACATTTATCTCGTGGGTGGATGTGTGGAGAAAGATTTATCTCGCAGAGGGCATATGTGTAATTTTGTAAGGCGTAATCCTATTTTAAATCTGTTTGCATATTCAAATTCTGTATAAAATTCTAGGCTAACAAGATGTATTGCATGACTAAAAAATTTATAAGGACGGTCAAATGTCGCTACAGGTAAGAAATCTTAAAATGAGGGTAGCTCCCTGGGGGATGGCGCTATCTAAAAAAATTCCTAGAGATTCGGGTGGCTGAGGAAATTCTAATATTAATTGAAACCAAACAAGGTACATATATCTCGTGGGTGGGAATTTGGAGAAAGATTTATCTTGCAGAGGGCATATGTGTAATTTTGTAAGGCGTGGTTCTATTTTAAATCTGTTTGCATATTCGAATTCTACATAAAATCTAGGTTAATTTAATGTATTGCATGTATAAAAAATTTATAAGGACGGTCAAAAATCGCTACCGGTAAAAATTTTTAAAATTGGGGTAGCTCTCTGGGGGGTGATGCTATCTGAAAAATTCCTAAAGATTCGGGTAGCTGAGAAAATTCTAATATTAATTGATACCAAACAAAATAGGGTTATCTCGAAAGATGCATTGGTTAGACGAAGAAAACTATTTGTTAGTTTTGCTTATAAAGCAAAGAGCAAAATTTAGAGGTTGAGAGCTTTAAAGGGGTATAACTTTGCAGGGCGTGGTCCAATTTCAAATCTGTTTACAGATTCGAATTCTGTGTAAAATTCTAAGCTAATTTAATGTATCGCATGACTAAAAAAATTTATAAGGACGGTCGGAAATCGCAACAGGTGAGAAATCTTAAAATTAGGGTAGCTCTCTGGGGGATGATGCAATCTGAAAAATTCTTAGGGATTCGGGTAGCTTAGAAAATTCTAATATTAATTGATACCAAAGGAAAAACAGCACGGTATGTCATTAAGCCGTAAACGTTCAGCTCCGCCAGCTGTTAAAGGGTCTTGTACGAAACAACCACGAATTATGTGTAAAGTATGCAATTTCGAAATGGAAAAAACTACGTATGCCGCACACTTAAGGAGCAACAGACATAAAAATGCATCAGTTACCGCTACTAGCGACGATGGTGTAGAAATGGTTAGCACTGCGTTTAACAACCGTATGGCTAGCTATCGCATAAAAAACGCTAGTGTCGGCGATGGAGTGCCCGAGTTTCTTTGGAAGCAGGAAGAGCGATTTGTTCGATTAATTAATGAAAAAAGGGGTGGAAATGTGGAGAAAGATTTATCTCGCGGGTGAAAAGAATGCGGGTGTGACGTAATCAAAATGGTTGGGGTAAAAAATTCCACAAGGAGTTCCACAGGAGAGAGCAGGAGGAGATTCATCTCCCTCATTTCCTCCTTATGGGAATTTACATGTAAATTGGTCCAAATGTGTGAGGAAATGTGGATGCTGGAGGAAATGTGGGCCTCATATTGCTATCAACCATCTACTGTAAGGTACCTTTTATTTTAAACGCGATTAACAACATGCGTTTACCGAATTTTGTGAAAGATCTTTCCGCACTTGCCGTGCTTGCAGGTTAGGCTATGGACAACGTTAAGGCTGTTATTGTGTTTGGAAAACTGCTAGAAGTTGAAGACCTAGAAAGTACTGAATATTCTAGGAAGTGTAACATACCGTTAAATTGTTTTAACTCACGTCGAATTTGGCTATTATTTCTGAGTGTACCAAGTTCTAAACCTGTAGCATCATTTAAGTTTTTAATAAAATTCTTGACAACATTTCGCTTTAGTTAAAATGTTGTCTGCAGTTAAATTAAAACGCATTGCGTTCTAGAAATCAAATTTTTTCGTTTAAATGAAAAAGCGATTTAAAACCATTTCACAACTGTAAAATATAATATGCAGTACGCGATAAAATACATTATTTTAAACTCGGATTTTTCATCATTTAACCGATAATTTTGGGATGAATCACCATAAAACTATTTTATTTTTTGCGTGCCTAAGTTTTACAAATTCGGGTTTAGTATTCAATCAGCGTGCACCTTTTTTTTCTCCCTCCTTGATGTTGGAATAGTTTTCTCTTGTTTCATTCAAAAAGTTAATTATTTTTGAATTAAATGAGTTATTACACTTATTTCACTATTAACAACAATGCATTTAGTTCATTCGCTTTAACTTTAAGATGACGTCACAACTGGATGAATGGCTACATTGCCAATGTTATTTTATATTATAATATATTTAATAAAAGACATAGCAATATTCTCATTGGCAAGAAGATATGGTGGCAACGCCATACAGAACTGCCAACCTTTGTGATGCCAAATAACAGTATCCTTCATGCGCAATTATAGGTATTTATTTGTATACAGTTGCCAACACTTTATTACCATATTTGACGTAATGCTAAAGTTTATTTTCAATGGACTATATGTCTTCTAAAGAATGAAAATTAATTCAATTTTCTATATAGCTTTAATAACATTATTTATGCCTAAACTTAAATTATGGACGCTACACAGCATATAAAAGCTGCAGAATGCGTGTCTTAAATTGTTTTTTGCATGCGGAATAAATGCCGCTCACAACATTAGCCACATCATAGCGGCGCTCCTTAAATTTGTATATATCTAATTGCATGTTGGAAAAATTGCTTAATATAGTATTCAAATGCAAATTCAAAATAAAATAATCTTTACTAACCTTTTTCACTTACAGATACCTTTAGCTTACACCGGTGGCTGGTCAAGGTTTTCCGTTTCCTCTAATTACTACTTGTTACACTTCCAAATATCTTTACAAAGATTCTAGTTAGTAATTGACCGTAGAGGACTTCTTATATGTTTAATCTAAAGGTATTAACATCTTAATTTAGTTAGAAAATAGTGTGAATTATTCTTGAAAGTTTTAGAAATGATTTTTATTATTAAGTTTAAAAAGGATATGCATCGTTGTTTCGACCAATCAGTACGTGCTACGTACAAGCGAGTGTTTCACAAGTTGAAAACAACAAGCGGTTTCATTCATTTCAAACGAGACTACCGTATCTTTAAAAACCTTAGGACTTAAACATTTAGATGATCAAAAGGTAAGCAGTTTTATGCCTAATTTGTATGTCATGTTTTAAATTGAATTGCAAAATTCCTTTGGAAAATTTGTGCAATATAATTGCCACCTCTAGACAAACAAACGATATACTACTGTACCTTTCTTTTGTTTGTATTGTAATAATTGGTGCTCATTTTCGTGATCTATTTCTATAGCGTTTCAGTTATCTATAAGGTCTAGCACTTTTCGAATTTAAAAGAAAATACAATAGTAAAATTTCTTTTAAAATTAATTTGGTAAAAATTATTATTGTTCTAGTAATTTGGAATATTACACTGTTAGTGACATTGGCGGTTAATTTATATATTATTTTCTTTCAAAATGGCCGACTATTTCTTTGTTTAATTAAGCTGCCACAATTTAGAATTTTTGTATAATATGAATTGTTTTAAATTAAATGCCAATGTTAGTTTAATTTCTAATATATTTAAGGAAAAATATACGAATATTTCCATTGGCAGATGTCGAAAGACAAATGCTTCGATTTGCAAGATGAATTGGTAGCAACACCATACAGAACTGTTAATTTTTATTTGCGAACAGTTGGCAACTCTTCATTACTAGATTTGACATCATACTAAAGTTAAAGCGAATAGACTATAACATGAATTACCAATATGTAAATTCAGAAACTCAAAAATACTTACGAACTTAACCAAATCATCTCCTCTCAAATATAACTAAAAAGTTAAAACATTAAATTATCGTTAACCCCGCATTCCGATATAAAACACCGGGGAAATAATATTCGTTAAACACTTACCCCAGTAATCCTAAACAGGTGCGATGCTACTGGTCTTCGGGGTGGGTTCTGTGGCTGCATCTGCTGTTTAGTGTGTTACTGCTTCGCTGGTCTGCGTGTCGATACGATAAGGGTCAGGGGATCGGGAGGTGGAAACCACTTGGCGATTAAATCAAGACACTTGCACGTCAGCACTCCACAAAAGATAATACGGAAGTGTCCCATGATAGGCTACATTTCCCACGTAAAATGTCTACCCTCTTCAACTGAGGTTGATGCACTTTTATGGATATTAGTGGTAACCAGGTGAGAATCGTCACATCAGCATACTCGGAGACCACAAAAATAAGTCAATGTCATAAATACCTGTGTGAACCACATATTGGTGTGTTTTCACAGGCGTTAGCGTTCTCATTATTATCTGCTGGGAATCTCCCCATGCAGAGTTCTAAAAAAAGTCCCTAAACCTAAATTAATAAAATATTACTTTGGAGCTTTAAAATAAAACGTAGCAAAGTTTTCTACAAAAATAGCGTTTCAACTTATATTATATAATATATACTGTATAGTTTCTGATAGTAAAATTCAAGGATATACATCCTTTTTCTTTTACTCCTGTCGATTAATAGCTATCGATACCAATGTTCTTACCTTTACCTAACTATATCCTGCCTTTAATACCATTATCTGAATTGAATTTCTATCTTTTGACTGTATCTTGTCATGTATAAATATATCTACCTCTTAAACGCTATATATTTCAAATCTTCTTGTTTTTCAGGTACCATATTCAGCTCAAAATTTGATAGCTCTCCCGTACTTAGTTTTTAAGAATTTATTTGTCACTGCACTTAAATAATTTCTTTCTTCTTAATTTTTCATCTTTTATTTCCCTATTATTATCACACAACGTACGGTATTCTTCTGTCGTGATTAACATATCTTCCATTTGAACAACTAATCAAATCTTTACGACTTGTACTAACTAGTTGGTATCGAGCTGTTCTTTTTTCTTTAAAAACACATAGGTTTACGACCTATACCTCTGTAATAAAAAGTTAATTTCCATAGTTGTGACCGTAACAAATTTCTATTATCGATGTGTTTTCTCTCACAAATATCTCAATTATATTTTACAAATTCCATTATCAACTGTTTTTCTGTATCATAGGAACATTTGTGCATTTTTGCTTTCTCTGAATATGTTCGTACGAGGCTATTGCCTTTTTCGTTGTGAGTGCTAATCCGTTTTTTGATATTTTGAAGAATGTTTTACTTCTGTGTGTTTGTGGTAGCTACTGTTTTTGAAATTACCATGAGAGTACATTTAAGTTGGTCGTTTCAAGTTTTTTCTGATTTTGGTATCGCAGTGGATGCGCTCGGTGGGAAGATGATTTGTTTAAGTCTATATACAGGGTTCAGAGTAAAATATAAAAATGAAATTCCTCGACTTTTCCAGATTTTCCCTACCCTATCATTCAAATTCTAGGTTGATATTTTTTAATTATACAAGATCCATTTGGTTAAAATGAGCTTACCAAAAGGAAAAAACAACTGTTGTTGTGCAAATATAGTTTTTGTTACAATACAATAGTCATTAAGTTCATATAAAACGAACGCTACTTTTGATTGCACAATAACTGTCAATTATAACTAAACTGCTAAGAACCTGTTCATTTATTGAATAATTTTGCTGATGTCCAGCAAGTTCTAAGTAGAGTTATTCTTTGTTACCTATTTAAGGCTGACCAAATGTAATCGATAACAAAATAGTGTTTGGAGTTAAAATTAAGGAAATAATTATTAATTAATAATTTTAAGAGATACTGCAGTAAAAATTGCACATAAATGGCAGCCTAAAATGGAAGTCGCATCTTTTTTAATCCTGCAAGCAGGTAATTCTATCTTTCATTAAATGAGATTAAAATACCGCGGTTCATAAAATCATACAACTATTTAGACTGCATTTTTATATAATAGTTAAAGTTGTTAAGGCATATACTAATTAATTACTTCCCAGCTCATTACTCTAGCATCATCTGCAGTATTTTGCGACAACCAATAATATGCTGTTTGAAAATCGTGTAATATTTGTTTTGTACCATCACCTGAATATTAAGCCAGGATAATGCTAGGACTAGGATAGGCGTTACTTGTAACCCAAGTACAATGCATTGCAAACAACATTAGTAATAGTACAATCACAACAATCGCTATACTGCGTAAATTAGATCCGATACTATCAACAGGTTCCCAAGTTTGTTCATATTTCATTTTGGGTACACGTCCTGCCTAAAAAGTAAAACTTTACTAACATATTTTCATTTAATTCAAAAGTGATTAAAAATATTGTCACTGAAAATCGTGCTTTATAGAATTTATAGAACCAAATGCGACAAAAAGTTTGATGCCTAATTCCATTTTTTATTTTTTACAAACTCAATAGATATATAAGTCGTTTACAAATTAGGAATTAATTTTACTATACATACTAGTCAATAGTATTCCAATCTACACTATTTGAAATGTGCAAATTTTTGTAATTTTGTATACAATATTAAAACTATCAATTAGTTTATATTATTCTGTATAAATTATACATCATATTGAAATGAACATTAATGTAAATATTAGTGCGAGCATAATTAATATGGATAAGATGGAAAATTAAAACTTATAGAATTAAATGATTAGTATATTAATCTATAACACAAAAATCTGTAGAACAGTTTTCTAATGTAACCGTGAGTTGCTGTTCGAAAATTGTTGTGTGCCAAGTTACACTAGTAAACAAACTTTATAAAAAGTGTTCGAAGTTACGACCACCATTTCCGATACACAAATTATAACGATGTTCGATCGACTGCCGAACTCTTCGAAATTGCTGTGGATTTTCACGAATATCATTAAACACTAGAATAATTTGAGCCATTAACTCTTCTTATGTACTAACAGGTGTCTCATGAACCACTGATTTAATATGACCCCAAATACAAAAATTAACTGCAGACATATCCGGTTAACGTGCAGACAAAGGAATGGACCCCTTTTCCGATCCAACCATTTGGAAATTGTGCATTTAGATAATTTCGGCAATTTAATCCAAAGTGTGCTAGTGCACTATAATGCTGGAAAACATTATTCCTTCGAATATTAAGTGGGACATTTTCAAGCAATTCGGGTAGAGTATACTCCAGAAAAGTACTATTTAAGAATGACCCGCTAACTGTGCAGAAAGTAAATATGGTCCCACTACATAATTGTCAACAATCCCAGCCCAAACACTAACAGAAGACTTCCATTGATGATGTAACCTATGAATGGGGTAAGGATTTTCTTCGCTCCAAATATGACTAATTTGTGTATTAAAATAGTCATGTCTTGTAAAACATGCCCCGTCTGTCCATAATACACTCCAAGGAAATCTTGGCGACTTGTCATTAATTTTATTCAAGTATCATTTGGCAAATTCAACTCTTAGGATAATCAGTTGAAATTAACGTTTGCACTTTTTGAAGGTGAAACAAATGCTTCAGGTATTCCTTCACTGGCCTCCATATAGATGTGTGACTTGATGCATCATATGGGAAATGGCATCAGTGCTTGTTTACAAGTTGTGATGTTTTTATTATAGCTCAAAGACATTAACAACAGTTTAAGACTATGGAACTAAACTAAACTATGGAATAATTTAAATATAATATCAAAATTATGGAAATATGGAAACCACTTCAGTTTGGTGAGGGTTATGAAATTCAGAATTTGAGCATTCTACCTATTTTAGAAGGTTAGAAAAAGATAAATAAGAATTATCCCTATACACGTTTACTTTTTATGTAGATAAAAGCTTGGAAGTATCTGATTTGCTATAAATATTTATTTTGTGACGTCATGGACGGGACTGCGGTGAACGTCTCCTATTTTAAGCCGTCTGGAGCGCGTTCTAAATCGTAAGATTGAGATACGTGACAAAACTCATTTTCAAATTTTTGCAGAACTTGGCCCTCAAAGTCAACATTTCGCACAGTAGAATTGGTTCCTGCCTGTATTTTCTTTACTTGGAATTCGCCAGTATCTCGAATACGCTGATTCGATCTTAAAAATGACGTATGACCGGGAATGTGACGTTGAAGATGTCGATCTGCATAAACTCGCCAATATTTTTGTAAAATGAAGCATTTTCAATCAAAGACTAATTTATGTAATAAAGATTAATTTGTGACAAGTAAAATAACAATTACACACACTTCTCTAATAAGGAATAATTTGTGACAGACTTAAAATGACAACTACGAAATTTATGCAGCGTTGATGAGTTGGCTTTTGGATGAATTTTGTAGTTAGTCCGAAGATTTCATGCGGTAATTAACATCTGTTTGGCAGACAACATTTAGTTGTTATTGAAATAGAGCTTATGGCGCACAAGGGTAAGTAAAAGTTTCGTTAAAAATTTCAGTTATGCACGCTAGAGGGTGAGCAGAAACTTTTTGTTACTTGGCATGTACGTCGAATTGAAATGAAACGCAATTGAAGAACTAATATTTAAGAGTTAGATTTCTTCAAATGTAGAGGTTAGTTCATTATATTTGCCCGTATTTTGATGATGAACTTTAGATCATTAGATTCAGTAAATGATTTTGTTAATTAAAATTGATATGTTGGAGAACAAAGAAATTTATAGTCTTATTCAATAAAGCTTAAAATAAATTCTTGAATTGAAAGTTTGGTAAGTATAATAAATAACCATGTAATTAGTGATCAAAGATCTTTGCTTTGTATTAGGAAATTCTTTTTGAAAAGTATTAGTGTACGCGTTTCAATTAAAATTTATACAGCACTATTTTTTCTAAAATGATATTACCAAATTAACTAAATGATAAGGAACAAAAGGATTTCATTTGTATATAGATATTATTGACTTACTAACTGTAGAAATTTAAACAAAAGAATATTATATGATTTAATGTGATACGAGCTTTATTTACATCGTGTTTGAATATTGCTTATTGAATTAGCGGGACATAAACAGAGATCCCATTTGATAAAATTTAGGGTCTAGAATTTCTAAACCTTTGTTGAGGTTGTGTTGTTTTTGTCGGAGTACAGCTTTAAAGTAAAATAGAAAATATTTGAGCGACAGAAATACATGCTTTGGTTAAGGGTTTTCTGCGTCATCTCTTTAATAGTTTGCCTTTTTAAACGTGGTGGCGCCTTGGTAAAATTTTTGAAGTTACGAAAAGTTGAATTTATCAAAACCCACCCATGTAATGTCATGCTTCATGCAGGAACAGATCCCTGGTTAGTTCGGAAGATATCCTATTACTTTTACATTCAGCAACGGAAATTGAAGATTGTCTTTCTCCCTGAACCTCGAGAAATTAAAGAACAGTGTAATATATTGTTACGATATCGCCCTTCGCTGGATGTATAACACACTCAGTTGCCTGCTGATCGCACCCCTTTTGTGCCTTTAAAATAATTTAAATTTTTCACAATGAGTTTTTACGTCCCGACTAGCTCAGTGATATTCCGCACAAAGTGAAGGATGATATGATAACAGAGAATATTTACCCACTCCCCTCGAACACTTTATATACCAGAGTACGACAATCGAAATTCACCAAACTTTGCATAAGCTAAGAAAATATACAATTTAAACTCTATGTCCTTTTTAATATCATTTACTATTTACAAAACTTTTGATTCAAAATTAATTTAAATATTCCTATTAAATTTGTTCATTACCAAAATTATAACCCTTTTTAAGCAATTAAAGCCAGCAACATTTTTTTATATTTTTACCTTGAATGTTTCGTTGAACATTCAAAAACTATTCCTTTTTTAAGACGTACTTTTACCAACCAAAGTTTTGTTGACTCTTTACACAAATTATCTAAATTACATGTAAGTTTCAAATATTTAAAGTATGATTTGTACTATAAATTGTAAAATAAATTCTAACCTGATGTTCTTTCTATTGGTTTTACGGAAGCTTCCTGATCCAAATCGGTTGCTAGCTTAGTGTTTTCCAAGTTGTTGACCCTCAGCTTGGGTTGTGCCCCAGTACCTCAAAAATGTTTATCAGCTACTTGGAGTTGTTTTTAAAGTACCAACCCTGTACTTCAAGTCGATTTATTCTCGATTTTAGTTTCTTTACTTAAAGTCGATTTATATTAGTTTCCTTGGTTCACTACTTAGTTAGTTCCTTAGTGCCTTAAGTTAATAGAAGTAAAGATTATGTTTACATTAAATAAATATAAACTTACGTTTTTAGATTAACGGCAGAGATTTATTCATATCTATTCAACGCGCACTTATGCTGTGTACGTGACTTGAATTATTTAATTTGTATTGTTTTATTTTATACCACTTCTAACTTTGCTCAATTTCAATTTTACGTAATAAATTAATTTTGATTATTATAGTCGCGCGTAATTTTATGGAATGAATAATTCCTGTAGGTTTAGGTTTATTATATAAACAAACTCGTCCCTCCTACTTATCTTTACCTATTGGGTTTTACTCGGTATAGCATGATTATTCAGACGCTCTAAAAGGCACGTATCTAGCACTCTTGGACCTTTGTATTAGGGAATTTGCCAAGAAATAATTTATCATTTACCTTCAACTTGCACGTAGTCTTAATTTAGTGTCCATATTTTGTTTACTTATGCCGGCTTTTATAAAAATGTGACAATTTCTACATTTCTTATGCCACGTACGCTTTTTCCTTAATATCTATGTCTTATCGCGTTATTAAATTTGTTTGTTTTTCAAGAATCTGTTTATTACAAACCATTACAAATTATATGCGTTTCATTGACATCCATTCCTCGCGCTAATTTGTCAAATTTGAAAGAGATTTCATTTCCCGTTTGTTTTATTTTAAATATACCTAATTTGTATTTATTTTGAGTTTATGAATGTTCTAATTGTTTCAAAATGGATTGGGTTGTGCCATGAATTATTTATTTTACTACATGTGGTTAAGTTATTACAAAAAGAGCTTTCTTTTATTGACTGCAGTTTGTTATTGATTTTATACAAGGTAAAATTAACTTGCTTTAGCGCTTTAGAATGTTTTAAATGTTTAAAGACGGATTGAATGGCTTCCAAAATTATTTATTTTGATGAATGTGTTTAAGTTATTACGAAATGAGCTTTGTTTTATCAACTGTGGCTGATTATTGATTTTATACAGGGTGCTTTGTATTTGCTTTATGCATAGTGAACGAATTATGAACTTTTTGTGATTTAAATGTCTAGTTTTCTTAATTTTTATGATGTTCACATGAAGCATATCACTTATGTGATCTTATATACACTTAATTAACCTTATTATCATAGCAATATATATATATATATATATATATATATATATATATATATATATATATATTATCAATTTCTGTAGTTTGCAAATTGGGATTTTGTCGTCCAAAAAATGATACGATATTATTTATGCATCAATTTATTAATATTCTTACGTTTCGGCAAAGGTTGCGTTTATTAAAGATACTGCAAAAAAAAGTTTTAAATGTCAATAAGGTAAAAAATCATTTTAAAATATTACAGTACTTACTTAAAATCTAATGCCTAATAATTAAAAGAACCCTAAACATGGGGAAGTTGTTAAAAATTTTACAACAGCTGACACGTGAATAACATTTAAATGACATATGAATATAACACGCCAATGGGATTTTTTGGTTTAAACTTAATATTAAAATATCACATCTATTTGATGTAAACTGACAGCCAAGAATGAACAATATTCGAAACCAGTCTGACAAAATAATAGGGTTATTTAGAGATATATAGAGTCATAAGGGTCGCACACTGCTTATAAGTAATACTAAAATCTAAAAAACTAAACAATTTTATTATCAAATAACATAATTCGCAAGTTATGCAAAAAGCAAACATTTAGCACCCTGTATAAGGATCATAATTGACTTTAATTAATGCCGGGAAGCACATCTTTCAATAATACAAACAAATACAGTAATATAAATAACTGTGTACACAATTAAATTTCTTTAAATCAGAAAGCATTCATAAATTTTAAACAAACACGCATTAAGAGCATTGAAAACTAGAAATCATAATTAGAATTCTGGTAAAATAGGACATGCAATGGTATAAAGAAATAACAAAGCATCTTCCAAATAAACGCACATTTAAATAACCAATACGTCTCGTAAACGCAGGATGTAAAGAAACGCATTTCAATTCACGCTATTATAGAAATTAGTGTACGTGATTTGTAACATGAAATAGATTTAAAACCCAAAACATTATTTTGACAAAACAAAGCCATAAGTTTGCCTACGTGAGAAGTCGAGTTAAGATTTCCAATAATAACACCAAAAAGACGAATAAAAGTTTACGAATTACAGAAATCCACTATATAGAACTGTTATATTACATGACAACAGCATTGTTCCGGCGAGCTATTATCAAAATAATACCTGAAAAAGCCCAGAGTGTTAAAAATATCTTATAACAGCCCGCAAACCACGGTATAATAATTCTTTATTATACTGTGCTTAAACCTTGACCGTAGTACGCCGATAACCAATCCCGTCGCATGGGGGCGTCGCATTATATATCACTCAAACTTGAAAACAGACCGCTTTCTTTCAACCTGAGCACGAACCGCATCAGTTTAAATTAAATAATTATTCAAGTGAAAATAGAAAATTAAATAATGATATTTTTCAAAGTGGTGATAAAAAAGTTGTTGAAAATTAAAGGAATAGTGAAAAATACACGAGAAAGTGTTGCCGTTAACTGGAAAACGTAAGTAAAATCTTATTTATTAAACGTAATTTTAATATTCATACTTTAGGGCTCTGGGAAATTCTAAGAAATCTAGGGAGGTCTAAGGAATCTAAGAAATTTAGGGACTCTAAGAAATCTAAGTAATAAATAAAAAATCTAAGAAATAAATTAAAATTCTAAGCAATAACCTGAAATTTGGGAAACTCTAAAAAATAAATTCAAATTTAAATCAATCTAAAATTGCATAAAAATATTGGTTTGCATCTACGCATTGGAGCACAAAACGGAGGATTGTTTTAATCATTGAATGGGGTTTGGCCAAGCGGTATCATAAAATCAACAAGCGAACTTAACTGAAAGCAATCTAGTAGTACTGGTCCACAGCACGCTATAGCAGAACAAAAAGTCACGCAAGGAAAACTACAGGTCAGAACTTTAACTAATTAGCATAAAGCATTATTTTTTTTTATTGATTTGAACATTTTTTATATTTTTATTATACCAGAATATTTATGTAGAGTGTCACCAAAAATCTTCTTATACGTAAAAATTTACTTGAAAAAGGGAAAAGTTAATGAACGTTCAAGGGTGTTTCCAATAGAGTACAGTGTAATTTTTGTTGGCTTCAAACTAACTAAAGAGAACTATAATTTTGAAGATAAACAAATTGGTATTATTATTATTTGATATTCAGGGGTTTATTTTGTCAAATAGTAAATCATATTAAGCTGTAAAGTGTATATAATTTTTCTTTGTCATTATACAAAATCCTGGTCAGTTTCGTTTTTCTCATTCAAATAGGAAAGTATTAGATAGAAAAGGAGGTATATTCTTTGTTATTGTAACGTTGTGCACTCTGTGTGGTTTAGACAGAGCTAGTCTAGGCATATTTAAAATTTGGATTATTTAGAGACAAAGAGTTGTGGCGGGCAGCAGGAAACTGAACGCTAATTACAACGGCGTGCAGCATTATCATAGCAATATATATATATATATATATATATATATATATATATATATATAAATTGGGATGTTTGAGGGTAAGCGCACTAATTTACCACTCATATTAATGAGTTTTCTAACTTTAAATCAGATTACAAAGAAGATCTGAGAATTAATTACTTATTAAACTAAGATAGAATGCTATTTCTTCGTGATGGGGGTTTTCAGATTTAGCGTTTACTAAAAGCACTCACCTGGTGTTTATGAAGCCGTGTCAAAACGGATGTAAACAAAAAACTACTCTTCTCTTTGGCGGGTGTAGCGAAGCACATTTATGACGGTAGCGGTGTTCTGAAGAAAGGCGGTTTATTTAATTAATTTGGTTTACGTAGAACGTGTAAACAGCGATGCGGTCTGTTCGAACGACAAATCGATACTCTTTTGCTTCGTGGATTTTCAAATCCCTACACTGTTTGCACATGCGGAATAATAAAATCTTATCACTCGCGGAACTTGTTGGCGCGTGCTTCAAGTAAAACTATGGTAATTTTACACTAACAAATTTAAACATACCGAGGCGAACGTAAATAACCAACAAACTCAATAGAAAATAAAATTTAGCTTTAATTATTTACAATATAAACGGAACATACCGCCCACAAAATGCGGAATGAAAAAGCGGAAAAGGAAAACGAAAGAAAAAAAGATTTACAAAAACGAAAGAAAAAAGAAGAATTTTTTTTTTGTACACTGAGGGCAAAGGGCAGAGCTTTGACACAGTGATAGAAAAGGGACCAGCGAAGTCGACGCCCAAACATAGAAAAGGTTTGACTTGAGTTCGACATGAAGGCAGGTTGCCCATAGGAAGTTGCAATGCGACCGAATTGGTCTTCCAACACCTTAGACAATGGCTTAAAATACGACGGATAGATTGCCTTCCAGAAATAATCCAGAAGTGCTGACTGACGAGAAATTGGACCATTTAAGCACCCGCGTGGAAGTATTTCAAATAAACGTAAGTAACATACAGATCAGTGAATCAACTTTTACTAGGCAATAAAGCGGGAAATTTACGGTAGTGGACAAAAGCGCGTGAGCCAGGCGACCTCCGACGCGCAAGATTCCATAACGAATAAAAGGTGACAACTTGCGAAAACTCTTGTTTAAAGGAGATCCAAAATGAATGGCTTCAAGCTCGATAGCAAAATAAGATTGTTGAGTATACACAAGCAAGGGGATCAAAGGATTGTGCAACTCAGAAGCTGACAAAGGTCCGGAATACCTTTCGAGTGGGTGATGTAGATTATGACGAAAACGGAGAATCCAAGCGACAATGCGAGTAATAAATGGAAAGGAAAAGTGATTTTCTAGAAGTGATTGAATCCAAGAGGAGGTTACGACAGCGGATAAAACAATAGAGCGTTATTCAGTGAGAACTTCAGAAATATCTAAAGGCGGAATATATTGACTGTATTTTTCGAAAGACCCATACAAGATTGGTGAAGCCGCTCACATAGAGAACATTGGCACAAGTCGGGAGGGAGTAAGCCACGTGATTTAACATCGGCAGGATTCTCGGTGGAGGGGATCTGATGCCAAGAGGCGCGAGACGTGTTTTCCTGAATGTAAGCAACACGATTGGCGACGAGAGTTTTTCAACGCTGCGGCGGGGAACAAATCCAGAAAAGTATTACCATGGAGTCAGACCAGCAATAAATTTTATGAAAAGTAAGGTTCGAATCAAAGGCTTTGAGGACAAAGATTAATAATTTGGATGCCGATGTGGCGGCCAACAATTCGGGACAAGGTTAAGAGATTGTACGAAGGGGTGCGACCTTAGATTTAGCCTAAACTAAGCGAACCTCAACGGCGGAAGAAGTAACAAAGCGAAAATAAACAACAGCACAATAGCCACGTTTGGAAGCGTCAGCAAAGCAGTGAACTTCGCAGGTAGTAAACTGTGGCGGAATAAGCAAGCGGGGTAAAGCAAAATCCGAAAGAAGCGGTAACTCATGCAAGTATTTCTCCCACAAATGGAAGAGGTCGAGGAGAGGGGGAGCATCCCAATCTAATTTTAATGATCATAAACGTTGAATTAAATGTTTTACCAAAAAAGTAAGAGGGTATAAAAGTTCCATGGGGTCGAAAATACTGGCTAAGTTAGAAATTAGGTTACGTTTGGTACAGCAGGTACTTAGTGGCTGAACTAGAAAACAAAAATTATCTGAAGTGGGATTTCATTGAAAACCTAAAACTTTTAGGGGTTGAGTATCAGGGTCCTCAAAGGAGCGGGGTTGCGCAAATTACTACGTAGCGGAAAGATCTTTTAATAATTATGGATGGTTACTTGACCATTTATGAAGTACAAAACTACCAAGTTTTAAAAGAGCAATTAGTTGATGTCATCAATATAAGTATGGTGGCGAAGTGCAAAAGCGGCTAACGGATAAGAATTCCCTTCGTCCACGGCCAACTGCTGAAGTGTGCGTATGGCAAGAAAGGGAGCACAATTAATTCCATACGTAACGGTATTTAATTTAAAATCCTGAATGGACTCCTCAGGGGAGAAGCGCCAAACAATTCGTTGATAGTCACACAGAGCGGGATTTACAAAAATTTGTCTGTACATCTGACGAATATCGGCAGTAACAACATAAGGATGTAAACGAAATTGTTACAAAATTGCGGTGATATCGGGTTGCAACTTTGGCCCAACAAACACGTGATCGTTTAAGGACGATTGAGACAGAGTTTTAGCAGGAGCCGTGCCATACATATATATATATATATATATATATATATATATATATATATATATATTGCTGTGAAACCTACAAAAAGCCTCACGAATTGGTCGTCAACATTCTGTGAACCCTACAAAAAAACTCACCAGAGTAAAAAAAAACACTCGAGCCCCAACGTTGGGCCGTCCAGATTGCTGTGATTCTCTTCTGATAATCGCCTCTTTACTCTCTCCGCCTCGGCTGCTCACCTAGTTAAAACTTTCATCCTCATTCATAAAAAAAACAAACACATTCCTACCACAAACATCAACGTTAACTCTATTTACATCAATATTCATAATACATTAAAATTTCAAAATTAAATTTCAGCATCATAAAATTTCAAGTTAAAATTTGTCATCATTTTAATTTGCATCCAGAATTAGAGTCCTTGTAGGATGCATACTAATTAAGTTAACAATATGTGCAGACCTAAGTCTGAATAAAAGAGAGCATCTCCCACCCCTTTACGTTAATTTAACAGATTAGTCTAATTGAGCTCAAAGACAGACCCAAATTCTCATCATAATCAAAAACATAAACCTGATAAATACTTCTTTCTACTTATACAAGAAAATTTTACCTTAAAATTAAAAATTTGTTGTTTATACAAATTTACTACTGTCCATTTTTATCAAACAAATTATAAAGATATTCAACACACACCAAAACATCAAACATTGAACAACAATGCCTAAGTTACCTGAAGGTTACTGCACTCGTGGCTTCAATGTACATCGGACTTGCTCATCCCACCATTCCAGCTGGTTTATGTTTACGTCCTCGAATTTCGGGTCGCCTTTTAAAATTTTTCTATACCACCAATCGTCTAAAAAGTTTCAGGGCTTCTCAGGAACGCATCTATGTATATCTAAATCTTGTTTTGTAGATGCAATCACGTTTACGAATAACACTTGATTACTCACTCCCGAACAAAATAGCAAAGAAATTCATAATTCGTTCACGCTATACTAAAAACTGCATACTTCAATGTATTTATTTATCGCTACTAATTTGGATAATTGGTACAGTAATACTCGCAAATATTACTAGACTTTATTACCTTATCTATCTTCTCTAAGTGTACTAATAACTTTTATTGTAGCACGTAATCACCACGTATTCTACTTAAAGTATCGAATAATCAAAAAATAAAGAGCAAAACTGTTTAAAGTATCGAATAAAATCAAAAATCTAAGAGAGCCAAACTCCTATAAACACGGGTTTATATAATGGCCCGCTTGCATGTCGAATTTGTCCCGCAACGGACAATTTTTAGAATTTCGCATTCTCATTTCCCTTTCGACGGTCCGGCACAGCGATTCTACTAAAATTTGTACACGTCCAAGTTGAAAATCTAAGAATTTTCCACACGGCTCGCAATGCGTCCGCGAACAACTAACTAATTTTATACAGAAATTGTTATATTTTCCCCTCTCATGTTTGCATCTTATTTCAACCAATCGTGGCCCTAGTATAGCTTCACAAATCACGCCTTTATTATCATTGTCTCTGCTTTACGCGTTTATCCATCCCTTTCTACCTTGGTCTTAGTGGTACAAATCGATATTCTTTACTATCTGTTATTTAAATCCACGTGGATTCTTACGTAAGTAAAATAACCTCTCATCTAGCATTTCCTGCTAAAACATCCGACCGTTTCCAATATACGTAGAATATGCATTTTTATCAGCTCGAATTTATTAGAATTTGACATTTAAAAGTTTGCAGGTGTGTGCTCCTAATGAACGTTTTAATATAATTCTTCGAGCTTTATTTCATGGTATTTTAACCAACTTTGGATTTTCACAGGCTTTTATGCTTATTATATATTACTAATGGTTCAATTAACTCCAATTAAAATAATAATGAATGGCATTGACTTCTACCCTTTAATTTTTAGCGAATACTAATTAAATATTAATTATTATCTGTGCACTTTGTTTAATACCCGTTACTTAAAAATTAAATTAATTAATATAAATTTCGCACGTAATTTCTATTTATTTCTTTATACAGGGTGATTAAAATTATTTGATATCGTTAATTAATTTTCCTACCCTGGTCTAAATTTGAGTATTTTATATATATATATATATATATATATATATATAATATTACGCATTTTTTAATTTATTTACTATTACCAAAAATAAACAAGTTCATCCATAACGTCTGTGTAGTAGTTACATATTCAGTAAAAGTTGTGGTACTACAAGAGAAAATAACCGCTACATCAAATTATTGAAAAGGCCCACACACTTAATTTCTTTATCTGTGTAATACATTATTTCTTTAACCATTTATTAATTGTATAAATTTACTACAAAGGAGAACACACATAGGGACTTGGTGGGGCCTAATAGGGATTATTGACTTAAATATGACGGATGAGGATAGATTTAGTACAAGGTCTGGTCGTGCATACGGCTTTGAGAGTGTGAAGCATGCGAGAATGGATGAAAGGCAAGCTGAAGGAGAGCAGCATGTACAACCAGAAACCGTGGTATTGGAAGGGGCAACCAGAAACTCTGTAACAACTGAGAGTAGCCAGGATGCGTTGATAATGTTTTTAATTAATTTTCAGGGGGAGATGCGAGGCTCCTTGTAGGAAAGGCAGGTATCACAGGGGAAGATGCGAGACTCCTTTTGTCGGAAATGCAGGTATCACAGGAGGAGGTGTGAGGCTCCTTGTCGGAAAGTCAGGTATTGCAGGGGAGATGCGTGCTTCCTTGTGGAAGGTACAGGCCGAGGTTAAGAAATTTCAGGTGGAAGTAAGGGGAACGTTGGTAGAATTAAAGATTGAGCTAAGAGAGCGCATTGACAAGGAAGAGCGAATGGAGGAGATACAGATAAATATGTGGGCGAGTTTCAATTTGTTTAAATCAAATGTTGGCAAGGAGATCGACAATAGAATAGAAGGTGTTGAAGAGAATTTGGCAGCCGGAATAGGGATCGTACAAAAGGAAGTACAACAAGTGGAGAAGCAACACACCACCAATTACAAAGGGTTGTAGAAATCTATTAAGGTACAACAGGAGCAAGACCGGATTTGTAAGGAAAATTTGTTAGAGCAAATTCAGAGTTGTAGGGAGGATGCCGAGTTAGTACGTAGAGAAACTGTGGTAATGGGCAATGGCGTAGAAGAAAAATTTAGAGGTGTTGAAGGGAATTTTAGGTTGATGCATGCACGGATTGTAGGAGCCGAACGATCCAGAGTTGTTGAAGCTGGGCACTCGTTTAGGGGAGGTAAAGGCATGTTACCTAGAATCGATGGGCGACGTAACGAACAACCTATGGTCTATTTAAAGAAACTAGACGACATTGTAGAAAACGAACCGGAACGAGTTGGGATGCAGATAATTAATGCAACACTAGGGGGGCACGCCGAAAAATGGAACGGTATTGTGAGAAATCAATACAAAAATTACGCAGAATTTAGGCAGCTATTCGTAGAGGAGTATTGGGATTACACTTAGCACGGGAAGACTATGTCATCGCTAAATAGAATTCGGCTTAACACCTTATTCCAAAATTACATGAAAACGAGATGGTTATGCTTTTATCACGACATATGAAAGTAGAGGTGAATTGTGCTGTAGCTATCTATAACATAAAAACTTTAAAAGAATTTTTGGAAATTATGCGCAATTACGATTTGGCCCGTTCATTAGAAAATAACAGAGACAGACAAGAGTATCAAAATTGGCCTAAGGAAAATCTAGCCACGAACAGCACGGATATAGGAATACAGGTAGAAACGACAATAGATACATGCAACGATACCAGGACAGCAATCTAAACTACCTTACATGTGATTTTTCCATTGCTCTACCCGAAGGTACTACATTGGCCAGAAAACGAGTTTCTTTTACCTAAAAAATTTTGAATTTTGCCGAACCCTTGCTGTTCCAAGCAAGGTAGGGATCTTTAAGGTGCATGATAACACTCACACACGGGACCTCCATTTTACCTGTCATCCGAACAAGGGTGTATTTTTGTGAAAAAGCTTGCCTAACATTTTTCAAGCGGATCGTGTCGGGATTCGAACCCGGGACCTTGGGCGTAGTAGTCACACACATACCAACTACGCTACGAAACCGCCAATCTACACTACCATTAGGGGGCGTCTTGAGGGAATTTTAATGGTTAGGGTAGAAATTTGTTAGAACGGGGATCATAGGTATCAACCGCAACCCAGGGGAGCACATGAACCGTACGAGTGGTATGACAAGAACAGGGGTAATGGCACTAGCAGTTGGTACGAAGAAAAACCGTACAATACTGACACATCAGAAAGGGGTATACAAGGAAACAAAGCGACGTTGACTACCGTTAGAACTAAACAAGATTCAGAGGGGATTTAAGTCAAATTAAAATCGTGAAGTTTCCCGAAACGCCAATTCATTAGTATGTAAGACAGATTTGTGTATAACAGATAGTTTTAGTTTAATTAATACATTGTTAGGTTATAAGAACGTTAATAAAAGAAACGTGCCTTTTATTTATTTAGTTTAAAGGGGTTATAAATATATTTAAAATAAAAAAGATAAACTTATGACCAGCTATGAATAAAAAGTTATCAAAAATAGATAGGGTGGTTAGATTATCAATGTCAATAGGGAAAACTAGGCTGGGGGTGTAGATTTCTTCATAGTATAGAATTTGGGAATCGATTTTATAGTGGAAATTGAAGTAATGATATGGGTGTGATTATTGGTGGAAGAGAAAAAACGATACAGATAAATGATATTAAGGAACATTGGGTGGTGCCTACGGATAGTATAGATAAAAGGGATGGTAATATGATTATAGATAAGTTAGGAAATGGGATAGAAAACTTTAGCAATTATAAAAGTATAGGGGGGAATAAGGTTATGGAGTATTTTCAAATAGATTATGATTTAGAATCAGATAGGGATAATTAAGAATGAAACTAAGGAACAATTGGGGGATATGTTAGAGCAGTACACAGGGTTATGGAACGACGAGTCTAGGTTTGCTAGAGTGTATGTGCATCGACTGAAAGTAGATGAGGAAACAAGTTTTAACAGTAAGGTATATCCGATACTATATTATATGAGAGAGCGTGTAAAGAAAGAGATTAGCAATATGATTAGGGATGGAATCATTGAACCAGCGAATACTCCGTACATTAATCCAATTGTTTTTGTACCCAAAGCTGACAAAATTAGTATTAGGATTTGTTTAGGCATACGAAAATTGAACTCGAACTCAGTACGAGCAACCGCATCTATTTGAAAACTTAGTGTACAAAATTAATAACAAATGACCATTTAGTAAATTAGATTTGAAGAACTTCTTTTGACTTATACCACGACATCAAGATAGTAGGAAATACACAGGTTTTAGCATCGAATGGGAGACATATAGATTTAGAGTATTGCCTTACGGATTAACAACAGCATCGGCAGCATTGGTTAGAGCAATGCAGAAATTACTGAATCAATACAAAAGCTTTTCCACACATTATGTCGACGACATTTTAATCTTTTCTACGGACGAAAATTAGCACTGAGTACACTGAAGACAAGTTTTACGCAAGCTACACGAAGGGGGATTAAAACTGAACATTAATAAATGTGAATTTTTCAAGACGATGGTTAAATATCTAGGTTTCATAATAGAGATTGAGGGGCTAAAGATAAGTGAGAAACGTTTAGAGGATTTAAAGAATTTAGAACAACCTAGAAATGTGAGAACTTTAAGGGGATTTTTAGGGGTTTTGAATTATTATAAAAGGTTGATTCAGGATTACCCTGACTTGTATGTACCATTACTGGAACTGTTGAAGAAAAACGAGAAACGGAAGTGGACGAAAGCAAGGGAAGATGCTTTTCAGGTGCTAAAAGCTGTATTTTATCAAGAATTAGTTTTACGATATCAAAACTTTTAAGAAAGATTTATTTTAAGAACAGACGCATCGAATGTCGCAATAGGAGCAGAATTGGTGTGGAAGTGCCAATATGTTTTATTTCCAGGATCTTAAAAGATTGTGAAACCAGGTATTCAGTAGCAGAAACGGAGATGCTTGCAATCGTGCGTTCGGTAAAAAAATTAAGATTTTATTTGTTAGGGAATAGATTTTTGATTGAGACTGACAATTCTGTGATTTCATTTTTGAAGAAGAAAAGAATTTTTGAACAGCCGTTTATATAGGTGGGCTTTAAGACTGCAAGAATATGAATTTGACATTAAGCACAAGCCAGAGAAAGATAACGTGACTGCAGTTTCGTTAGTAGAAAGGACAACATGACTGGGAGTGAGAAAAAAGAGGGATTTTTAGTGGCATTACAGACATTTAGTAACGAAGGTGGTTGGACAAACCAGAAATTTATTAACATGCAACAACACGAGAACATTATGACTATTCGAACTAAAATAGACGAGCAAATTGGGACTGAATATCGAGGTTTTAATGTGATGAATAACTTTTTGGTAAAACGAATTGGGGACGAAGACTTATTAGTGTTATCAAAGGAGATAGCGTTAAAAATAACATTAGAGGTTCACAGGATATACGCACACATTGGGATTAGAAAGACCTTTTTATTATTCAGGGAAGCTTTTTACATTAAAGATGACATTTATTTAGTAAAGACTGCCTAAACAGTTGTAGGACATGCTTGTTAGGAAAAGACAAGAACATGACGCTACAAAACACTCCCATGGCAATTATTGCAGAAAGAATAGAATAGAATAGTTTATTAAATAATATTATTATAATTATTTAAATGGTACATTGTCAGCTAGGCTGATTTTCACAAAGTACCAGTTTGAATTGAAATGGGTCTTATACATTAGAATATGGATATATGCTAATACATCATATTGTAATCATACTCCTTGTTGTATGCAACGGAACTGTGATTGCACTTCATTCAATTTTACGGATTGTTGCCTATTATACAGGTAACTTTTAAACCAATTAAGTACATTGTCACTGCATCCGTAGTAGTTTAGCTTGCTATCTATAATTCATGGTTGATTATATCGAAAGATTTACTAAAATCTAAAAATACTAGGTAGGTGACCATCGATTCATTAATTGTGCTTGCGAGGTCATTCACAACTTTTGTTAGTGCTGTTGTAGTACTATATCCTAGCCGGAAACCCGATTGAAGAGTAGGTAATACCTTATACTTGTTAAAATGCTTAGTTAGCTGAATGTATACTATATTCTCAATTACCTTAGTGAATATGGATAGTATACTTATGGGTCGCAGATCAGTATAGCTGACAGCTAAAGATTTTTTAGCAACTGATGTAACAATCGAGTTTTTCCACTCGGTTGGAAATTCATCGTATCGCAGTGACATGTTGGTAATTTGTGTTAGTTCATCAACACAGTGTGGCATAACTAATAGAGGCATCTGTCGATTAATACCATCAACTCCATGAGCATTTGATTTAATTCTAATTATGGGCCCTTCTACTAGCACTGTGGTGACTGCTTGAAAACTGTAACGCTTAATTACTGCAATGTGAATCGGTGCATGATAGTTATTTAGTTGTATAGCGATGAATAGTTTAGGTATAGAGTCAAAAAAGAAATTGTTGATATCATTAGCATCCTGAATTTCACTAGAAATCTGATATTATATTTTTGAATGAATTTGATATCTATCCGATATATGCCAAAGTTGCTTGGAATTGCTCATATTAATTCTGTATTGATAATCAAAATACGCTTTCAAATCTTTGTTATAACGAAATGTAGCAACATTCTTAGTTTTCAAATATTTTGCCTATGCTGCATTCTTAAGATTTATCATTTGTCCGATTATGGAGGTTATGTATGGTGCAGTTTTCTTTTGTATGCGAGCCACCCGCAGTGGTGCATGTTTTTCGAACAATGATATTATGCATTTACTGAGAAAATCTACTTTATCATCCAAAGTGGGTGATGTGTTCACTATGTTCTGCTGTACATTGTTAGCATCCAAGTCAAAATCATTTAAGTTAATACTTCTAAGGTCCCTGTATCTAATGTATCGTTCACAATATTTCAAAGTGTTTAAATTAAATTCACAAAAAACTGCTCTATGATCTGTTACGTAGAGGTCTGCAGTTTTACAAGAGTTAACTTTTATTCGTGAGCTGGAGCAAACTATATCGATCAAATTGATGAGGTTTCTGTCACTCGAGTTGGTTCCTTTACATTTTGTTTGAGGTCAAAAATATTCAGTAAAGAACTTAATTTTTCACAATTTGAGTCATACCGTATAAAATCCAAGTTTACGTCTTCCATAAGAATAATATTTTGATGTTCGGTGCAAAAATTTGAGAGAACTGATTCTAGTTGATTCAAATAGTCTAAGTTAGTACTTGGAGGTCTATACACTAGTCCAGGTGCAATATTTTGTTTATATATTTTAATGTTAATCCATAATTGCTCTAACTTTTGTTGTTCAATATGATATATTGTTAATCTTTTATGGTATATATTGCAACTGACATACCAGCATATTCCACCACCCCTGGTTGGTCGATCAGCTCTAATTAAGTTGTATCTAGCAATATGGATTAGTGTCGATGGAAAATCATTACATAGCCATGTCTCAGTGATTCCAAGAGGACCATATTTATTGGATAGGATAAATGACACAAGATCATCAAAAACATGAGTTAAGAGACCTGATGTTTATAAGACATACACGCAGAGATCGGGATTTTTACTGTTCTTGAGCACAAGCTACCTGTTTATTATTATTAACAAGTTTGGATTTATGGATTGATTGCTATATTCGTGAATAATGTTCTATCTTTGCAGTTTCCTTCTTCAATGTTTGTCGGTAACTTGGACAATCTCTGTCTACTGCTGAATGCTTATCGTCAATGTCCATGTTTAGCTTAGATTTTAGCATATGTGCAGTTTGAACATTTGAGTGTACTAGATGTAGAATTTTTATAACTATGACTATCAGAGCACAATAAGTACATTATTTCAGATTTGCAATCTTAAGTGACATGATTGAACTTCAAGCATTTCAAACTTTGTACAGCATTTATATGATTGTAAACACTTCCCATTGATCAACCGATTGCAGCTTTACTTATCTTCAGTAGAAGATTGTGTGTATCTGGATCTGTTTCAACAATTACTATCGAATTTCTTGCCTTTTTGTTTTCAAGTTATAACTTTTAAGTAAAAACTGGTTTCTTTAAATTCTAACTTTTTTTTGTTTAATTATCGTTTCGGTAATAGTGTTAGTATCCATGTTTACGTCATCACTGTTAATATTAACAATCCTAACTTTTGGTTTCTTAAGATTGAGAGCTTCAATATTATATTTATTTCCCAATTTTTCAATAATTTTTTTTTGCAGCAATTTACGATCAAATTGGTTTTTGCATCCTATGACAACACTCCTTTTTGACGCCTCACAAATTTTAGATATTTTGATTCCATTTTTAACAGAATTTATTACTGCTTTTATTTTGGTTTTTGCGTTCCTGCTTTGCTGTGAATTAACTGGTTTTACGACTAAAACTAGTTCTGATTTTGTTTTACTAGCATATGTAACGCTTGGTTTATTGTTAGACATCATAGCATGAGTTGAGGATATTTTGATTGTAGCTGCTTGCATAAACTCACTTTTAAAGGTTTCAAATAGTATATTTAGGTCTGTTAGAACCTCTTACATCTTTGATTGAAACAAATTTAGAAAATGGTCATTTGGATTTTTATCAGCTTCAGTTATGCAGGATTTGCAGTAGAAGATTAGAGTTCTCTTTTTTAGCTCAAGGCAACGTACCTCTGAGGAGCTCACCCCTCTGCACTCATCACATATAAGCTTTAGACACATGTCGCATCCAAAAATTTTGTTTTTACTTTTGCA
Organism: Platerodrilus igneus; assembly: GCA_036346225.1. NCBI lineage: Eukaryota > Metazoa > Arthropoda > Insecta > Coleoptera > Lycidae > Platerodrilus > Platerodrilus igneus. Next base: position 164,895 of record JARFIW010001128.1, on the reverse strand, counting down.
TAATGAACAAACTGACATCTCTATCACCCTGCATATACATTAACCTATAACACTTTATTTATTATTGCATTAATTTTGAGATTGTGTTTAGGTAAACAAGAAAGACAACTAGACATAGTAGCAGTAGACTACGTGAGTAACTTGATACTTGGACAGAACGGATACAAACACATTTTGGTGATGGTGGAAATTTTTTTAAACTACGTAAGATTATACCCTGGCAGGAACTGCAACACGAGACATGTTTCGACCAGCATAAGGAAGTACACTGAACAGACAGGAGTGATGAAAATGATACTGATGGACAACGCCACTTATTTCAATAGAAGGGTGATTGATAAATTAAGGGGGGGAAGGTATAAAGGTTGGGTTCTGTAGTATACGACATCCACAAGCAAACCCCTGTGAACGTTACATTATGGAAGTTATAACGTACTTGAGAATATCTGTTGAGCGGCAGCATAATAGTTGGGTTCAAAAATTACTACAAGTAGTAAATTATTTAAATTATATGCTGAGTTCGGTGTCGAAGGTTTGTCCAGTTAATGATAGGGGTGGAACCAGCAAGACCCTGGCGAGATCAGAATGACGTAAAGGACATTGACAGTTTACTAGAACAGGCAAGAGCTAGGGCAGGGACTAGACAACGTGGGGAGGTCGGAAAACGATGCAGCGATTTTAAAAAATAGACAAATTTTCAAATTGAGGATTTAGTTTTTGTGAAAATGTTAATAGTTTTGAGCTGGATTAGGAACAATTGTGCAAAGTTATTATTTCCGTATGAAGGGCCATATCAAATAGGAAAAATTTTTGCGAATGGCAATACCTTTTAACTTGAAAATGACAGGAGTAAATATCGCGGACAATTTCACTTAGAACATATGTACCCATTCATACAATAAATACTCACACACAGTATATATAACAAGGTGTTAGTAAATTACAAGCATTAGTCCTATGTACTGATTCTTTCTACACATATCTACAAAATTTAAAACTATTATTATTATTCATATTAAAATTTGACATCTTTCACCAAAATAATACCAAAAGTTTATCAGATAACAGAAAATTCAAATAAGTTACCTGGAGAATGCTTCTAGCCTCCATCCCTTCAGACGATGATTTCCAGAACCCTTCGGCTGTATGATTATGCGCTCTGCTCCTCCACATATTCATAGAGGAAAACCCTAATATGCACCGAGCATTGCTTCAAAATACCATTCCATAACAGCATACAAACTCACGTATATTATGCGTCTATTTGTTGATATACTAGCCTGGTATGGTAGTAATTGGATATCTGTTAATTAGATTTTCACTACACTACTCGTATCTTTACGTTAATAACTAGACGGTTATAACTACCAATTTATAAGTGCTAGCAGTACATTTACGGTAGAATAAATATATTTAATACTCACAAAAACTCTACTATAACGTCGGTTTATCTTTGTAAGTAGTTAAAAGCGATGAGAATATAAAAAAAGGTCCCAATTTTCTCAGAGTATTTATATCGTTCCACATGCCACCTCTAGGCCACACTTCACGCGAAAAACTTATTTTAAAATAAAACTTCTGCAAATTTCGATATAACTGCCTTAAAAGCTTCCAGAAATTCACCTTGTGAACGCGCCGTATAATCCGAAACGCGCTTCCACCTGTCGCATGTTCGTACTTTTGTAAAACTCTCCGTTACAACCAATAATTCTGTTCTGTGTCGTTATGAAACTCCGCCTGTAATATTTTTATCTGTCTTATGCATATTTAATGTCGCGTTCCAAACCCTGCGTCTCATCACTCCACGTGGATTCAGTACGTGCGTTTTGAAACCAATGCTTTTATATCCGTCTCTATCTGTAGCATATTACTGATCGTGCATTTCACCTACTCTTTAAGAAACTTTGTTAGCTTGTTATTCGAAGCCACTGACGGTTGAACACTATTTTCTATGAAACCCGCTTTATTATGCTGATAATTTCGAAGAATGTAACCTTTTAAGCATGCAGGTGTTCCTAATTATAGACCGTTTACAACAACAATTCTTGGAGTCTTTATTTTACGGTATCCGATAAAACTGACGTCCTTGTTTGTTACCAAGAAACCTTTTGCCTTGGGATTATCGATTTTCTTTAGCCTGGTGTGTTTTCCAATGCTTTTATATGTTGGATTAAAATAAATTAAATTAATTATGCGTTTCTATTTGTTTTTAAACTGGTTTTCTCTATGCACTTCTAACTTTTCAATCATTACTTATAAAATTACGTCAATACTTGTTCGTTTAAATTAAATAAATTAAATAAATTTTGCGCGTAAATAATTTGTTTGTTTCTCTATACAGGGTGTTTTAAATTGCATTGCTTACCCCAAATTTAACTTTTTGAATCCATAACAATATATATATATATATATATATATATATATATATATATATATATATATATATATATTAATATGATTACGCCGTACTCGGTGTATATGACGTTTTTACTTAACTCCGCCGCTCTGTGTTCTCAAATCAAATTTAATCTTACCAATTTTATTATTATGCCACGGCTAGCCTTCTTTAATCTACACAGAGTGCACAACGTTACGATGATCAATTTTTCTCTTCTCCTCCTCTTTGTGATTACCTATTTGTTTGAATTGATAAAGCGAAGTCAATTAATTTTATATAATGAAGAAATATTACTTACGAGTTTCGAATTGATAAATATTTAAATACACCCTTCAATGAGTCAATATCATGTGTATCATTTATCCCAAAATTTATATGCTTTGAATTAAATTTAAAGTCACCAAAAACTACCTTTTTTTCAAAGAAACCTGAAACGTTCTAGACCCCTTTATAATATATTACGTACTTTTAACGTATGCAATGTTTGTTGCTGACTTCGTTACACTTTTTATATAAATTAAGTAAATTCAGTATTGAAATTTAAATAGAAAGATATATTAAAATTAAATAAATCTGACCTGCTACGGCTTGTTCGGGTCGTGGATCAACACCCCTTTGTTGTTTTCTTTCGTTGAACCAGTGTTTGAGTACAGTCACCCATTGTTTTCCAAAAATTACTTCGTGTTTCTTTATTTTATTTGCATTGAATCTCGCAACTCCAAATTGTACCAGAACTGTACCAAAATATAATTGTCGACGCTGATTTAAATTGTAATATTATATTGACCCAGATTTGACTTATTCTTGTCGACGCATACTTGAATTATTCAAAAATACACCACTAATTTGAATTATTATCCTCAACACAGGTTTAAATTATTATATCAATCCATTCGAATTATTATATCTATTCACTCGAATTATAAAAAATGTACTATAGATTCGAGTTATTATAAAATGTACCCCCATTCGAAATATTATAATTACATTCGAAATATTCTATCCACTTGAATTATAAAAAAATGTAGCATAGATTCGAAATATTCAGAAATGTACCATCATTCGAGTTATTAACATCACATTCGAAGCCTTATTATTATTAATATTTAGTTTAAATAAATTACCCCAAATTCTGCTCACGTTAAACGGTAAAAGAAGTCTTTATAATTGTAGCACTATTATCACTTGATATTTTATTAAATATTTAAAATTACGCGTGACTTTTTGATTCACAGCGACGCAGCTTCGCCTTGCCTGAGTTTTAAACTGACTCCTCTGATCATTGCTCGGTGTTAATATATGTTGTTCCCACTTATATGTGGGCTGGGTTTTTAGCCGCTTTGCCGATATCTCAACCAACCAGATCTTTAATAATCCCTGCATTTTCTAATATAATTTTTTAGGTTTTCCGTGTAATATCTATTTGCTATTGATACCTCGTTATCTTTGCCAGACGTTGTTTTGTATGGATATTGCTTTTTGGATAATTGAACAAAATAAATGGTGTAACTTCAATTGTACTTTTGTTTATTTTACGCGTGTTTGCACTGCGTTTTCTTATTAAAATGTTTGTTGTTTCCGCGTACTTACATAAAGCTTTGTTAGGTTTTATCTCTTATCTTCGTATTTGTTTTATAACTAATTAGAACACTTTTCAACGCGTGTTTAATTACATGTACTATCACTTCTTCTGAATAAGCGTACTAGAATTAGAAATGGTACTACGAGATATCTTTATTATCGGGTATGACAAGGGGTTAGTACAAGATAGATTGTTTGAAGGGCAAATAACGCTAACATTTAAAGAAGCTGTAGAAATAGCAGCGGCTAAATCAGCGACAAAAACAGAACCTTCGGAAGCCGGCTCAATAAAACAAGAATCGGAAATACATTTCACACGAGCATCGCAACACCAGCGGCGAAAACCGCAGGGACAAGGGGAAGCCACCGATTCAACACCCGCTCCCAGTGCTCGAGGAAGTAGATATATGGCTAAAGAAGATTACGAACGACAATGTGCGATTTGCGGCAAAAGGAACCACGCTACAGATAGATGTTTTTTTCAAAATTCTTCCTGCTACAAATGTGGACAGAAAGGGCACTTAGCGCCCAGATGTACAAAAAACCAGGGGTACAAAAATAATAAGGTAAATGCAATTAAAAATAGTGTTCATAATTTCGTGGAAGCAACAGAAGATTGTTTATATAATTTAGGAAATCAGGGTAATCCAATCAAAGTTAATGTGTATATAGAAAATAGTTATCACATATTTAATTTAGATACAGGTGCAAGGTATAGCGCGATATCGGAGAATTATTGCAAGAAGTATTTTGCAGACATGTTATTGTATTCGACTGATAAAGTGTTTAATTTGTATAACGGAGATAAAATTGTTCCCGTCGGTTATATACGTGGAAATGTTTGTTCTCAAAATAAAACAGAGCCACTCAATATTTATGTGGTTAGAAATGGTAACGGGCCTCCATTGTTAGGACGCGATTTTTTTAATCTTTTCCAGTTAATCATCGCAAATTTAGATTTTATAGCTGATACATTTGATAAATTACCAGAGGATTTACGGGAAATAATACAAAAATACGCAGAGGTATTTGAACCCGGAATTGGCCTTTTTAATAAAGGACACATTTCCATCAAACTAAAAACCGGAGGAGTTACACCGAAATTTTATAGAGCAAGACCGTTGCCGTTTGCTATGCGGGAACAGGTGGAAAAAAACTACAAAGATTACAACAGTTAGAGGTTATAGAACCGGTAAATTATTGTCCCTGGGGAACACCTATCGTCCCGGTCCTAAAAAAAGATGGGTTCGTGCGGTTATGCGGGGACTTTAAAATAACATTAAACCCACATATAGAAATCGATCAGCACCCGCTTCCACGTATAGAAGAGTTGTTCGCAAAACTGCAGGGGGGTACCAGTTACACAAAAATCGATTTAGCCAGCGCGTATACTCAAGTACCGTTAGACGAAAATAGTAAAAGTTTAGTAACTATTTCGACACATAAAGGTTTATACCGTTATAATAGGGCACCTTTTGGTATAGCAAGTATACCGGCCCAATTTCAAAAAATTATGGAATCCCTATTAGGTGGGTTAGAAGGAGTCGTAGTGTTTTTAGCCGACATTCTAGTGACAGGCCGAGACAGACAAGAACATTTAACAAGGCTAAATAAAGTATTAGAAATTCTAGAAGAATCAGATTTTAAAATATCTCTTAAAGAATGTGAGTTTTTTAAACCCGAGGTTGCGTACTTGGGATTTGTAATTGACAAATTTGGGTTACACACTACAGAGGAGAAAATTCTCGCTATTAAATTGGCACCAAAGCCAGAAAATGTTACTCAATTAAAATCCCTACTGGGTCTCATAAATTATTACGGTAAAACGTGGCCAACTTATCCACCATCTTACACCCCTTGTATAGATTACTACGAACCGACATAAAATGGGAATGGTCACCCAAATGTGATAAAGCTCTTAATCAAGTTAAAAATATGTTTTAGTAAGCGCACCCATACTAGCGCATTATAATTCTAACTTTCCCGTACTTTTATTTACAGATGCATCTGCATATGGCGTTGGGGCGGTAATCACTCATCAAATGCCGAATGGGGGCGAGCAACCGATAGCTTATGCTTCGCGTACGCTGACTAAAGCAGAAATGGGATATTTTCAAATTGAGAAAGAAGGGCTATCCATAATTTTCGGGCTGTGTAAATTTAACCAATATCTATATGGGCGGCATTTTACCTTGATAACCGATCACAAACCACTTACCACCATATTTCACCCAGAAAAGGGAATTCCACAGTTTTCAGCAAATAGATTACAGCGATGGGCAGTCATTTTATCCAATTATAATTATGACATAAAATTTGTTAAATCAGAAAAAAATTATGCGGACGCTATGTCGAGACCGCCGATAACTTTTGATGAAAAGGAATGGGAAATAGTTGATATTAATTTTTTTAATTATTTTTCAAACAATGACCATTTCCCAATAAAAATTCGAAAAGTACGAAAAGAAAACCTGAACGATGCAACATGCATGCAAGTAAGAGAGTATATTTGTACAGGATGGCCTAAACATTTTAAAAATACGCTTAAAGGATTTTATAATATAAAAAATGACTTAAGTCTAGAAAACGATTGCATTTTGTGGAATTCCAGATTAATTATACCAGATAAATTGCAAGAAGGTATGTTAAATAAATTACATGACTCCCACATGGGAATCGTAAAAATGAAAAGCCTGGCCAGATCATACTTTTGGTGGCCAGGATTAGATAAAGAAATTGAAAAAATATGCAGTTCATGTGAAAACTGCGTGTTAAATAAAAAAGCGCCAAATAAAGCAGCCATAAATTGTTGGACATGGCCTTCTGAAGTATGGTCGCGGTTGCATTTAGACTTTATGGGCCCGATATTTGATAAATATTTCCTAATAATATTAGATGCACATTCTAAATAGATAGAGGTCTTTCCAATGTCCTCTACAACAGCCAAACTAACAATTGATGCACTACGATCTACTTCCGCGAGGTTTGGGTTGCCCCGTCTAGTGGTTACCGATAACGCAACCACATTTTGCGCACAAGAAGTGCAAGAATTTCTGGCTAATAATAATGTAAAATATATAACTTCCCCGCCGTATCATCCCTCGTCCAACGGGGCGGCAGAAAACGCCGTTAAAACGATTAAGAATGCGTTAAAAAATTATTTTGGTAAAAACTACCGAGCAACAGATTTATATAGAGCGCTAAATATATTTCTTTTTAATTATCGGAACACAGTGCACGCCACGACCAAGTATAGCCCCGCATTTCTAATGTTCAATCGTAATCTACGCACTAGGTTTGATTGTCTAGTACCCGAGAAATCAAATGGAGACCAGAACTTAAAAAATATAGTAATAAATAAACAAAGAGAACAAACACGGTACCACGGGGGAAAAAGACGAAATTGTACTGGTTAGAGATTATAAAGTTGTAAACAAACCTACGTGGATAAAAGGTATAGTTAAGAAGCGAATAGGTAAATCTATTTAGATCGTTCAAATACCGAGTTTAGATAACATTAAATGGAAGCGACATCTGAATCAGATAAAAAAAATCCATATTTATACCAAGTTCCCTTCCAATAAAAATGCAAGAGAAACAATCTGATTCAAATGTTGTAGAACAGTACCAAGAGGCACCAAATGAACCACAAGTGACCAATGACCCAATCACTAACGAACTACATACTAATTCTAGTAATGCTAGACCTAAGCGTACTATTAAACCTATTGAAAGACAACTACGACTGATAAAAATAATTAAAAAAATGTTTTAATTTTTTTAAAAAGGAGAGAGATGTTAGGTATATTATAAATAAGTATTTGTATTTAAGTTTTGACGCTTGCGCTGCTAGGGGGAATAGTAGTTTAAGAATGTGAATACTACAATAGGGCATTTGCGAGCCAGTCACAATGCAGGCAACAATGTTAGTATCATTAAGAGTTCAATTCTTTTGTCTTGTATACTTACATCAATATAAATAAAAGATTAGTGTAATGATTACTTGTGTGGTGCTAATCAATACATCACAATGTCATAAATAGTAATTTATGCAGTCAATTTGTAAATGCCAATGCAACTAAAATATAAAAAGTTTTTGTTCTTATGCAGACCCTCGTATACTTCATCGATTCTCATCTCCTTCAATTTCAATAAGAAAACCACATTATTGGTCTTGAACATACACTTAAGATTTAGAAACAGTACCAAAACAATCTAAATTTCCAATTGTTGATATCCATACAAGAACAACTAGTTGTAGATACGTTTGACATGAGTGGCGTTTTCTAAAACCAAACTGTTTACTAACCAACGTATGATTTAGAAGATACCCAAAATGCAATACTCTGTTGTGCAAAATTTTGTGTTCGCTACATAAAATTTATATTTATGAATTATTTTAAGTATAAAATGCAATACATGATGGAAAAAATTTTTGAGAGTTTTCTACCACTAAACGCTCACTTTTGACTACGAACTCTATTTATAAAATTTTTATGTATAGATAATTTCATGGGATCTATCAAATTGAAGTCTGGTTTGGATGCCATAGACTTTGTGAACTTGGTATCTTTTCCCTTTGTGATCAAATTTATCCGTTTTGTCCAAAAATAAATTATACATCTGTCCAATTCTTTACATTGAGGGAAAGCCAACGACTTACCAATATCTAAGTCTTTTAAAATATGTGTCTCCAGAATGAGCATTAAAATGATTCTATTACATAACCTCGGAATTAAATAAAAAAGTTGAGGCAACACTCTGCTAACTATATAAAATACAAACAAGTCGAATCAATGTTGAATCTTTATACTGCCTAGCAGTAACAAAGTCACTATACTGAGACTGACTATTTGATAATAAATTTGATTTACATGTGCCACAGCTTCTAGTAACTAAAATAAGTTTCTTGGCAACATAATCCGCTATATAATATGTTACACATTCGACAACGCTTCAAGTTTTCTTATGTACAATATTAGGAATACTTATAAATGCTTCATTTTCATTACATAAATATTGTATATCAGGCAATTCCTCCCCAGTAACAAGACACCATAAATTGTCTAGAGCACCACACGAATCACCTTTCTCACAATTAAAACCCGATGAATGAGAAGATAAAAATTATTGATCACTAAAGCTTCAAATGATGTTATAAAATGTAACACATTAAGGAATATGTTTCTGACTCCATGACTCCTTATGCAACCAAAAAGGTTTTCCACGGAATCACGATTCAAAACCCTCGGCAGTATAAATGAAAACCTATTTCGCAAAAGAATTTCTTTTATATATAAAAAACCTTGAAGTGTTGTCTTAAAATTCTTCAAAGAGGGGTTGTGCACACATTGATATTTCTTCTAGCAGAAGAATCTCATCGTTTTAATGACTCCATTGCATTTTTACAAAACACAACATATCTTGAAGTATGTGTAACCCCTCCTTTTAATGGTTTGCTACATGGTGCATGGGATTGTTTCCATTTAAACTATTCAACAATTGTTCCATGTATAAAATGAAATCTGCGGTATCTTCTGCTTTTTATCTAATTAAAAGTCCCCTTGAATATCTGTAATTGCATTTAAATATCATTTAAACAAATATTAGAATACCATTAATACATACTCCATTTTGAAATTCTTTTCATTATTGAGCCAACTTGATAGCTGAATATCTGGGTGCAATTTGATACCATTTTGTGTGGATGGGCATCAGAAAATTCTGTACACATCCTTGTTTCATCACAGGTGTCCAATAAATAAAATTGTTTAATGTGTTTCCACATAGCAACCTTCTCAACCCCATTAAATGTCAAGTGAAGGTCTTTTACCAACAAATTATTTCGAATACATTTTATAAGGTTAGGTACATCATCAATTGGTACAATATCAGTTCCATTAATTTCGAAACCAGGTATGGTTTCTGCATACCCATTTTATTATAAAATTCTGAATTCTTATTTCAGCTTGTTAACAGTTTCTATTAAAGCACCGTTACAAAACGATTATATGTGCCTGACACAATCAAGAATAACCCTAACAGTTCTAGCTATGTAGAATATTTACCTCAAATCATTAATCACAAAGCTGTTGCTTGAAAATATATGAAAGTTACTGAAACTGAGAACATTTGTAATGTTACTGTTGCATTTAATATTGAAATATGAAAGTATTTAAAATAAATTTAGTTCTTCTATGATGGTGAAAGTAAAACTGGAAATAAATGTATATTAATTAATTTTAATGCAACAAATTAAAATATAAAAATGAAATGATAATCAAAAATGACTATAATCTATGCCCAAATTTCTTGGGGACCGCCATGTTCTTGTGCTCCAGATTGATTTCTGTACAGGGCAGTTGACGATTGTTAGCTCCTGCAGGTGGTAGATGCTGGTGTGTCTGCTTGGGTGGTTTTCCAATAGAAATTTACGTCCGTCGACGTGCTGTCTGCAACATGATTCAAACTGTTTTTTGTACATGGACATCTGGGTCTATTGAACATGATGGCGCTGACAATCATACGATAGCTTAGTATACCAAATAAGTTGGGGTACGATAGTGTGCAAACCTAATGAAACACATTAAGGAATGTCCCGGAGTGTGGTAGCATGCAGAACCGCGCGCGCGCGCTCGCGTGTGTGTGTACGTACACTTGTATATGTGTGAACAGTAAAGGTCGATCTACGTACCAAGTAACGATGGAGTGGCCAAGACAAGTAAGAAATTTGGTTCCACAGATGTCTGTACCATGCGTAAAGGTGTACACAAAAGTTCTAAATAAGGTCATTGGTACAAATATACAATTAACTGGTCTGCTTGGTCCTCAATTATTCTCTAACAATCTTTTTGTGGAAACACTTAAAACCAAAAATTTATTCTGGACGGGCATTTCAAAATGTAAAACTAAAGATTTATCATTGGTACAATGCTTAATTTAATAGAATTACAATCTCTGCTTTCAAAATTAATAGTTATTTATATATCAAGGATATCTAATAGGTGTTTACCTACTAAGGGCGACAATGATACAAACCCGATGGTTTGTAGGTCGGCCGCTAGCATAAACATCTATTGATACCTGCGGTGCATACAACTTTTTGTCATACTAGTTCTTTATTGCATCTAAAGTATAAATAATATTCAGAAGAATCCTAAAATTTAATTTAGTTTTCATTTTTTATCATTGCGGCCGCTGTAGTTGCTATAGGGAATTGCCATACTAGTAGGTGTAAACAAATTTTGTTAGTAGTTAAACTTAGAAAGTCAAGATGCAGGAAAATTTTAAAACTCATGACGTAATTGCAAGAAAAAAGAACACAAACACGACCAAAAAAATCGAGGGATTACGACAAACAATATGACAGATTACTAAATTAGATGGCAGAAAACTGTGTAGAATATATTAAAGTAACTATTCTGCTTGGATAATTCAGTGATCTCACTGAAACATTTTCTCCAAACTCCTAATGATTTCTTTTGTATCTTTATGCCTGCACGTGGCATAAAGTATCAATGCCCGCCCGCATGGGTATAAAGTAAACTGCTAACTAGTTGGTAACTATGCAGTAAAAACCAAATAGTGAACTAGCACGACATAAAATTATTTATATTGATACTTGTCTTTGTTGCTGGGGCAAAAATTGATCTTCTGATGATGATAATATTGTTCCGATTCATTCACTGGTAATTCACGGCAATAAATTCGGTAAACTTGCCCATATATGAAAATTTATTATATATTAGACGTACGCGTAAATACACCTACCACACTTTATCCGTACAAATTTAAATTTTATAAAACATTTATGATACAATTTATATAACTAAATAGCTTTTCTTAAAAACTAATTACTATTTTATTTGGATGTACTTATACTATTTATTAAAGAACATTTTTTGAAAGTCTTTATTTGATTTTGATGGTCTATTGACAGTTTTGTTATCATCTTTCTTTGTCTGAACTGAACGAGGAACAAAAGGTACTTGCAGACCACTTCTTGCATGACGTTTCAGTTCTACAATATCAGGTTCGATATTCTTAGGTGGAAGAGCACTTATTGCTACTGTAATTGTGTGCCTCTTAACAGTTAATTGATTAACTGCTTTTATAGCAGCATTAGCTTTATCGTTATCAGGAAATTCTACATATGGTAAACCTTTTGATCTCCCATTTTTACGTACAACTAATCTAACTGCAACTGCTCCATGTAAGCGAAATAAGTTCTCAACATCAGTTTGTGTAAAACTTAAAGGTAAACCTCGTACAAATAGTTTATTACTTTCACCCTTTGTACAATATTTAAATTTATCTCGTTCACTTTGATCACTTACACACTTTGAAATATACAGAGGTCTACCGTCTATCGGCTCACGATCTCCATACAAAGCATTTTCCACTCCTTTGATACTAGAAAACTAAATATAGGCATAACAACGTGATTTGCCTTTTTTTATCAATTGGGATTGAAATATTAATCGCAATGGGAAATAATTCTTTTAGAGTGGATTCTCTCTTATATCTTTACGCATATTACTCACAAATATAGATATTTGTGAATCAATTTCTGAGACAGCAACATGTTTCACATTTGGAGATGGTGGTGTAGAAATTCTTACAGTTTTCACGCGCTTAATCACTGCATTTTTATCACCATCTTCATAAGAATGCTTTTTTCCTTGCGATGGCAATTCAGTCTCTGGTGTTTCAACATTTATTACAGAAACAACGTTTTTCCACTTGTCTTGACATTTAAGAACATCTTGTAGTGATCCACACTCTCTTTCATACATCAATCAGTCATCAGCAATATAATGTGGCCAATCTCTGCAAGCATTTATTGCACGTTCGTACAACAACCTTAAATGATGTGCTTCACCAAACTGTTTTTATAAAGTAGTATACTCGATCCATGCACTAACAGAAACTTTATGTGTTAAATGACGCATTATATGTGACCAAACGCGACGTGCCTGTACCATATCTCCATAACGAGCAAACAAAGGTACTTGAAGTCTTAAACTTTTAAATGTTGGATCACCAACTTTACCTAAATGTTCCATGCCCTGCGCAGCATATGTTCAAGGATATTTCATGACCGACGTATAAACTCAAGATATGATTGCCACAAATTTAATCTAGAAGAAGGTAATATACTAGTAAAAGCTTGCTCCAAACAAACCAAAACTTCTATACCAGATTAACTCCGATGCTCCAATATGCGTAAACGTAAAACCCATACATTTTCATTCCATGGACAGTTTTCTACTGACTTTTTTGCTTACGTTTTCAGCAACTTCTCTAAGTTTTTATGCGAACAGACAGTAATTGGTCCAAAATCTAACATTTAAACTCCAATATGTAAACTGCACGTTCATATAAACACAAACAAGTTGCAGGGTCACTTACAGTTTTTATATAGTCTGGATAGACAATAACAGCGGTATCTTCACAATCATCCGAAATTAATTGTTTATCAAATACATTGTTAAAGCCTTTTGATATCCCCACTCTATCAGTTGGCTGTCTATACTACATCTTTTAGGTAGTTGGTTCATCCATTGTTTCCATTCACCATATGTATTTTTCATATGCTTGAGAAGTACTGACAACCGACGTTTGAGAGCATCAAACACTTTTTGTGCATGCTACTTCCAGACTTCATTTAAGGGTCCATGTAGTAGAGGATGTGCTAGTTCCAGTTCTCTAAGAGCATCCCATAAAAGTGATCCTTTGGTAACACGTAGACCACCAATACTGAGGGCTTCTTCAATGACACGATAGGTTTCCTCTAGTTTAGAATTTCCAGTGCAGTATTTTATGTACTCTAAGCAAATGGGAATCGCTACAAAAAAAGTAGTAAATTAAAACAATAAAGATGGAATTTATACAAAGTATAATCATTACATAATTCAAGTTATTCCACAAAAACAAATTAGTATCAGTAGTGAATTTTTGTTTTATATTAAAATTGTAGATGTTTATGTTTTAAATAAATGAGACTGGGAATTAATGCTGTCATAAAAGAAGATGATACTGAATTTCATTGTTTTGAAATGATATACTTGGTTTTAAGTACAGTGTATTACGAAACTCACTTTTAATACGCAAGAAAAATGAGGTTGTTTCAGGTTCTAACTTTTGCAACATAAAAATACAAAAACAAAATATTAAGCATAACCCTCTGAGTATGCTATTGACAGTGATTCTGAAAGTTGTATATGCTTGATACTTCAAACTTAAAATAAGTTTTTGCACAGAAAATATTCACTACAAGTTCCAAATTTTGTACATCTGATAGTGTGTAGCCATTATATTCTATGCTAAAGCAATACATATTTTAGGAAAATTAAAACACAAACTACCGGCCGAAACATTATAAAGCGTCTTGCATCTTTTTGGCTTTACATTTTATTTTAATAATTGAATATTGGAAATTTAAAATCCAACATGGGAAATTTTTCCCCATCCTTAATTAAAGTTTCTATGTGTAAATCTCACAATTATTGTTTCCCACGAGCCCCAGGATATTAACTGAACTAAATTATGGTATGTAAACACCCATACGTTTGCGTATCCATGCTAAAAGAATGTGGATGTGGTTAGCGCAGTGGCGTGAAAAGTGTGAAATGGTAAGGTTACTATAGTTGGTGAGAACGAAGTATCTTAAAAGAGGTGACTTTACTATCAGCGTTCGAAGAAATCGCACGTATATGCGGCTAAATTCGGCAAACTGATCCCTCCCTTTAAAATTTTGACTACACAAAAAAATAACCCGCACTCCATATCCCCGACTTGAGTAACAGGAGACGGCCTTTATTTTCAGTAAAAACCAGATAAGCCCCTGGTTTGTTGGTTAACTTGTGGGCTTCACTCATGACTGCAATTCATGCAGCCAAATTTGTGGACGTAACACTTTACACCCAGGATCATGCATGGTTGGTGAAGCGGGGAAGTTTAGATTGTACCACAATTAGACCCCTGTGAAGTTGGCACGACATTCTTTAAATTTTAAGAAAACAATGATAGTTTTAGTAGCACTTTTCATAGTTCTAGAGTTTCTGATAGTAAAAAGAGTTCCGCATTTTTAATACAAAAAAATTGCAAATGTAAAATTGTCGTGCTAACTTCGCGAATCTAGCACGACACTTCCTCCTGTAATCTATAAGAAACCAATAAATATCACAACTTTTAGCAAGAGTTCCCGTTAGTTCTAATCGAGTTCCATCGATATATGTAATTAAAATAAAAAATTGCAACAATTAGGTTATTTGCATAAACGACGTATATTGTATCCAGCATGGCACTCGACGAAAAAGTGTCGTGCTGATTCTTTCTAGCGCATTATTCGATATATATCGACAGTTCTACATGAGTTCCAACAACTACGATCACTTTTAGCCAGAGTTCCAATGACTAACCATTTTTAAATAATTTTTTAATTTTCGGTCTAGCACGACACACGGAAAAAAGTGCCGTCCTGTTCATTTCTAGCGAATTTTTCAATATATATCGACAGTTCTACATGAGTTCTAACAACTACGACCACTTTTAGCCTGAGTTCCAGTATCTAACCATTTTTAAATAATCCTTTAATCTTTGGTCTAACACGACACTCGGAAAACAGTGTCATGCTGATACTTTCTAACGAATTTTTCGATATATGTCAAGAGTTCTACATCAGTTTTAACAACTAAGACCACCTCTAGCCAGAGTTCCAGTGGCTAATCATTTTTAAATAATTTTTTAATTTTCTGTCTAGCACGATACACGGAAAAAAGTGTCGTCCTTTTCATTTTTAGCAAATTTTTCGATATATATCGACAGTTCTACATGAGTTCTAACAATTACGATCACCTTTAGCCTGAGTTCCAGTAGCTAGCAATTTTCAAATAATCCTTTAATTTTTGGTCTAGTACGACACTCGGAAAAAAGTGTCGTCCTGTTCATTTCGAGCGAATTTTCCGATATATATCGACAGTTCTACATGAGTTATAACAACTAGGACCACCTTTAGCCTGAGTTCCAGTGGCTAATCATTTGTCAATAATTTTTTAATTTTCGGTCTAACACGCCACTCGGAAAAAAAAGTCGTACTGATCATTTCTAGCGAATTTTTTGATATATTTCGACAGTTCTACATGAGTTCTAAACTCTACAATCTTTTTTGGCCTGAGTTCCTGTGTCTAACAATTTTTGAAAATTTTTTCAATTTTTGGTCTAGCACGACACTCATAGAAAAGTGTCGTGCTGATCATTTCTAGCGAATTTTTCGATATATGTCGACAGTTTTACATGAGTTCTAACAACTACGATAACTTTTAGCCTGAGTTCCAGTGGCTAACCATTTTTAAATAATTCTTAAATTTTTGGTCTACCACGACTGTCGGAAAAAAAGTGTAGTGCTGTTCATTCTATCGATTTTTTCAATATATATCGACAGTTCTACATGAGTTTTAACAACTACGGCGACTGTTAGCCTGAGTTCCAGTGTGTAACCATTTTTAAATAATTTTTTAATTTTTGGTCTAGCACTCGGAAAAAGGGCCATGCTGACCATTTCTAGCGAATTTTTCGATATATATCGATAGTTTTACATGAGTTCTAACAACTACGGCCACTGTTAGCCTGAGTTCCAGTATCTAACTATTTTTAAATAATCCTTTAATCTTTGGTCTAACACGACACTCGGAAAACAGTGTCATGCTGATACTTTCTAACGAATTTTTCGATATATGTCAAAAGTTCTACATCAGTTTTAACAACTAAGACCACCTCTAGCCAGAGTTCCAGTGGCTAATCATTTTTAAATAATTTTTTAATTTTCTGTCTAGCACGATACACGGAAAAAAGTGTCGTCCTGTTCATTTTTAGCAAATTTTTCGATATATATCGACAGTTCTACATGAGTTCTAACAACTACGATCACCTTTAGCCTGAGTTCCAGTAGCTAGCCATTTTTAAATAATCCTTTAATTTTCGGTCAAGTACGACACTCAGAAAAAAGTGTCGTCCTGTTCATTTCGAGCGAATTTTCCGATATATATCGACAGTTCTACATGAGTTCTAACAACTAGGACCACCTTTAGCCTGAGTTCCAGTGGCTAATCATTTGTCAATAATTTTTTAATTTTCGGTCTAACACGCCACTCGGAAAAAAAAGTCGTACTGATCATTTCTAGCGAATTTTTCGATATATTTCTACAGTTCTACATGAGTTCTAAACTCTACAATCTTTTTTAGCCTGAGTTCCTGTGTCTAACAATTTTTGAAAATTTTTTCAATTTTTGGTCTAGCACGACACTCGTAGAAAAGTGTCGTGCTGATCATTTCTAGCAAATTTTTCGATATATGTCGACAGTTTTACATGAGTTCTAACAACTACGATAACTTTTAGCCTGAGTTCCAGTGGCTATCCATTTTTAAATAATTCTTAAATTTTCGGTCTACCACGACTGTCGGAAAAAAAGTGTAGTGCTGATGATTCTATCGATTTTTTCAATATATATCGACAGTTCTACATGAGTTTTAACAACTACGGCGACTGTTAGCCTGAGTTCCAGTGTCTAACCATTTTTAAATAATTTTTTAATTTTTGGTATAGCACGACACTCTGAAAAAAGTGTCGTGTTGATAATTTCTAGCGAATTTTTCAATATATATATATATATATATATATATATATATATATATATATGTACAGTTCTAACAACTACGACCACTTTTAGCCAGAGTTCCAGTGTCTAACTATTTTTAAATAATCCTTTAATTTTTGGTCTAGCACGACACTCGGAAAAAAGTGTCGTGCTGAACATTTCTAGGGAATTTTTCAATATATCGACAGTTCTACAAGCCTAGGCGCCGTGAGGGTCAGAATTTGAGAGGCAAATGAAAGCAAGAGAAAATAAATGGTGCTGTTGATGCCGTAAAAAGTGGTATGTCTGTTAATGCAGCAAGTCATACATATGGGGTCTCGCGGCGAACTTTGAGGCGTTATTTAACAAAAAAACATACCATAAAGTCATGTTTGGGTCGTAGAACTGTACTTACTTTGGTTCAAGAAACTGCATTAAGCCAAAGGATTATTAGACTTTCTAAAATAGGATGTGCTATTACTAGTAAAGAATTAAGACAATATGTATATCGTTTCACATTGACGAATAACCTCACAAACACATTTAGTGGCACCAACAAAATGGCCGGATGGTATTAGCTTTAAGGATTTATGGGTCGACACCCCGAAAATCGCCACAGAAAGGCACAAAATTTAAATCCGGCCAGAGCACAAAAGATGAATAAAATTATTGTTCAAGACCACTTCTCAATATTATAAGCGATTATGGACCACATGAATATTATCGATAAGCCTGAAAAAATATACAATATCGACGAAAAAAGATGTAGGTTGTTTTTACATCACCAGCAAAAAGTTTTAGCTAAAAAGGGCGCTAGACGCGTGCACATAGTTGGTAATGAACACGGCTAAAACGTGTCTACTGCATCATGTGCTAATGCAATTGGAACAGCAATTCCACCCATGATACTTTTTGAAGGAAAGTGAACAGTTTAAAAACATTACTAACTTTTTAGAGAATCGCATGAAACCTTAATTTGGCCATATTACCTCCACTTACCTTAGTTCGTATGTGCATTTTATGCTTTTAACTTTTGAATTTAATTCATTAAGGAATTCATCACCACTTGATTTAGAAGTGTCAAAACGTTAAAAATGTCATCCACGTACCTTATCTATATTCTTGGAAAGTATTTGGAATTCTCTTTAAACTCAGTTTCAAAGCGCGACATAAACAAATTAGCTATGAATGGTGAAAGGCTGTTTCCCATTGCTGTCCCTTCATGTTGTTCGAACAATTTGTTGTTAAATTGAAAACAGTTCTGGGACATGCAATATGAAACAAGCTTGATATACTCTTCGATTTTATCGTCATGAATGTTACTATCTATTAGAGCATCTTTTAAATATGTCAAGGTACGTGGTATAGGAAAACTAGGGAATAATGAGCTGACGTCAAATGAAACTAAGATTTCGTTCTCTTCTAATGTGATATTTTTAATTTTATTAATAAACTCGAAAGAGTTTTGTACAGCCAAACTATTTATCTTTAAATTCTTAAGTTCATTTGACAACCACTGTGATAACCGATAAGTCGGTGAGTTGATACCTGAAACAATTGGTCTCATAGATTTATCATTCTTGTGAATTTTAGGCAAGAAGTACATTTTTGGAATTTCTGTGTTTGAAACTGTGGAGTTTAGTTTTAATGTGAGTAAAATTAGGTTTGGGCATTCCTTCAAAACAGACTCTGTTGTTTTTAAATATTTTATTTAAAGGAATTTCATTTTTCCTCTTTGTGACTATTGGTCTATAAGGACCCTTAGATATCAAAGTTTCTACTATTTCAACATAGCCCTGTTTGTTTAGAATGACCAACCCTTGTCCGCTTTTAAATAAAAGCAATCTTTCTGTCGCAATTCTTTAATAATCAGAAGGTCTTTTCTATTTTAAAATGGTTAGCCGCTGGAACTCAGGCTAAAAGTGGTCGTAGTTGTTAGAACTCATGTAGATTTGTCGATATATATATCGAAAAATTCGATAGAATGATCAGCACTACACTTTTTTTCCGAGTGTCGTGCTAGCCCGAAAATTTAAAAATTATTTAAAAATGGTTAGTCGTTGGAACTTAGGCTAAAAGTGGTCGTAGTTGTTAGAACTCATGTAGATTTATCGATATATATCGAAAAATTCGGTAAAATGATCAGCACTACACTTTTTTTCCGAGTGTCCTGCTAGACCGAAAATTTAAAAATTATTTACAAATGGTTAGCCACTGGAACTCAGGCTAAAAGTGGTCGTAGTTGTTAGAACTCATGTAAAACTGTCGATATATATCGAAAAATTTGCTAGAAATGATCAGCACGGCACTTTTTTCGAGTGTCGTGCTAGACCAAAAATTATTTAAAGATGGTTAGACACTGGAACTCAAGCTAAACGTGATCGTCGTTGTTAGAACACATGTGGAACTGTCGATATATATCGAAAAATTCGCTAGAAATGATCAGCACGACATTTTTTTCCGAATGTCGTGCTAGACCGAAAATTAAAAAATTATTTAAAAATGGTTAACCACTGGAACTCAGGCTAAAAGTGGCCGTATCTGTTACAACTCATGTAGAACTGTCGATATATATCGAAAAATTCGCTAGAAATGATCAGAACGACATTTTTTTTCGAGTGTCGTGCTAGATCAAAAATTAAAAAATTATTTAAAAATGGTTAGACACTAAAACTCAGGCTAAAAATGGTCGTAGCTGTTAGAACTCATGGAGAACTGTCGATATATATATATCGAAAAATTTGCTAGAAATAATTAGCTCGGCACTTTGTTCCGAGTGTCGTGCTAGATCAAAAATTTAAAAATTATTTAAAACTGGTTAGACACTGGAACTCAGGCTAGCAGTGGTTGTAGTTGTTAGAACTCATGTAGAACTGTCGATATATATCGAAAAATTCGATAGAATGATCAGCACTACACTTTCTTTCGAGTGTCGTGCTAGACCGAAAATTTAAAAATTATTTAGAAATGGTTAGCCACTGGAACTCAGGCTAAAGGTAGTCGTAGTTGTTAGAACTCATGTAAAACTGTCGATATATATCGAAAAATTCGCCAGAAATGATCAGCATGGCACTTTTTTCCGAGTGTCGTACTAGACCGAAAATTTAAAAATTATTTAAAAATGGTTAGCCACTGGAACTTAGGCTAAAGGTGGTCGTAGTTGTTAGAACTCATGTAGAGCTGTCGATATATATCGAATAATTTGCTAGAAATGATCAGCACGACACTTTTTCCGAGTGTCGTGCTAGACTATAAATTAAAAAATTATTTAAAAATGGTTAGACACTGGGACTCAGGCTAAAAGTGATTGTAGTTTTCAGAACTCATGTTGAACTGGCGATATATATCGAAAAATGCGCTAGAAAAAATCAACACGACACTTTTTCGTCGAGTGTCGTGCTGGGTGCAATATACGTCGTTTATGCAAATAACCTAATTGTTTCAATTTTTTTTTAATTACATAGAGAGATAGAACTTAATTAGAACTAACGGGAACTCTTGCTAAAAGTTGTGATTTTTATTGGTTTCTTATGGATTACAGGAGGAAGTGTTGTGCTAAATTCGCGAAGTTAGCACGACAATTTTTCAGTTGCTATTTTTTGGTATTAAAAATGCGGAACTATTTTTATTTTCTATCAGGAACTCTAGAACTATGAAAAGTGCTACTAGAATTATCATTGCTTTTTTAAAATTTAAAAAATGTCGTGCCAACTTCACAGAGGTCACAATTAGTATAATTTTAACAAACGACACCACAAACATTATAAATAACTTAGAATTTACTGCTAAGATATTTTGGTCATATTTATCTAATGAAAAAGGTTCTAAAGCAATGTTGAAATTATTAAAAATGATAACTGTTACGTACACGTTGGTCCAGAAATTCAGAAAAAATATTTCGCAAACAAGCACCCGTCTAAAATTCTGTAATCTAGAAAAATACCATTGACAACGACTCTAAATAACATGATGAATAAATAAACTATTAGGGAAGTAGCTTACATTCTTATGGAGAGCTGAGTGCAATCAGTGGGATATATTTGTTTTAACCAGGGATTTTGTAGGGCGCCACCGGATTTTAATTTTGAGACCTTTCAAAAGCAGCTTCCAACTGAAAATGCAGAATTTACAAGAAAGTGAAATCAGGAAAGTGGATATAGCATTGCTGCAACTGAGTTTGAGAAAAGACATAAAAAATTCAGATATACAAACTTAGTCTGAGACTGGAGTAATTAAGTACACAATTAGAAAGTGCGAACTAAAGCATTAATTTGTTGAAATACATAAAAACGAATAGCTTGTAAATTAAATAAACAAAGAAAATTCATCTTGGTTAATTTTTAGGACTTTGATTCCCTTTACAATGATAAAAGCAGTTGAGCTGGACCTCTACGAGGCTGACTGTTGCCAAAAGCTTTGATGTCAGCTAAAGATACAAAGAGTCAGATGATGTTGTACTTTTCATTGCTAATAACGGCTTCTGATGAACCCCAATATGAGCAAAATGGGCAACACTTTTAAGTTATGGGAAATAAAAACCAAATGCAAAAAAAAGGAAAATTAATCTGAAACATACAATTTAACGTTAATGCATCCTATATAATTCTGATTTCATGTATAATAGTGTACAATAAGCATGGTGTTGCAATAAATAGTTAATTCTATTCTTTTCCTACTGCCCCTATTCCATAGACGTACTGTGCTGTGCTCCATACATATGCTTTCACCAATTACCTTCCTGAAAATAGCCGCTGTTGTTTCTTGTTAGATGCAGCTCGGTCCCTTCTATTGTTTTACAATTATATATTATATTTCCTCGATATTCAGTGATATGTGAAGGGGGGTAAGCAGTATGTGGCTGCCAAGTTCCACCAACACTTGAACATTTGCCAAATAAATAGTTTTTCCAATATATCCGTTGCGCAACCAACATTAGTTGAAAATACTTCACAAATAACACTTAGTTGTTTATAATAATCATCAGATTTAAGTGTACTTATTTTTTCATTAGGTTTTTCGTCTTGAAACTGGTTGAACGCATACCTTCACCTATTTATATTCTGAGCTAACCTACACAGTTCCCTAAAATTCCCACAATAGCTTATTAACAGCTTGGTTTCCTTATATTGTGAAGAGGGATAAGCAGCCTGTGGCTGCCAATATTTCCCCAACACTCAGACATTTGCTGAATTAATCAGTTTCCAGTAAATCCTTTTGCACAATTAACATTATTCGAGAATATTGCACAATCAATACCTGTACTGTACTTACTGTACTTATAATAATCATCATGTTTTAGTACAGTTATTTTTTTTGTCATTAGTTTTTCTATCTTGGGACTGGTTGGACACGCACTCCCATTGATTTCTATTTTGATCTAGCCCACTCATTTCCCTCAAATTCCCACAACTTACATCTTTCACCATCTGTGTGCAATAGTCTAACCTAGATCTACATCTACTTCTCTTTTTTCTATCTCTGCTTCTAATATATTCCGCACTAATTCCTCATGTCTTAGTTTGTGGTCTATCATCCCATCTCTCCTATTTTTTACTGTTTTCCAAATATTTCGTTATTCCCCTAACATTTCTAGTACCTCTTCGTTCTTAACTTTGTGATGATTAAATTGTGCTTGTCGTAAAATTCTACCCTCACCTACCACTGCATTAAAATCCCCCAGTAATTATTAAATCTTTTTGTATACGTGTCTTAGTATGTCTCCGATATCATGTGTATCGCTTCTACCTCTTCGTCACTATAGCTAGAGGTGGGCATGTGTACTTGTATTATTACTGTATTTACCGGTTTGGGTTTTGAGTTAACCGTTCTTTTGTAAGTAATATTATACAGTGTCCTATTTTTTTTCGCATAACTATCCTCACATCCGAATTTCCTTCCCCTGATCCTTTATGAATTACTCTGAATCCTCACACCAAAAATCCCCCGCCTCTGGCCACCGAACTTCGCTAATTTCTACTACCCATTGCTAACTTATCCGTTTCAATTTTCAAGTTCTCTAGCTTACCTACTTGCTTCATACTTCCATCCACACTCCGACTCGCAAAAACTTATTATATATTTCAGTAGACCTTAATGTTGGAACTGTTATTTTAAAAACACTGTAAAATTATGAAATGCCGTAAAGTTATTAATAGACACCTCAAATGTAGGACAGCTTTTTACAAATTCCACTTAAATAAATAGAAGTCAACGTTACATGTACAGAAAACCTTAGGTACACTTTAATGTAATAAAATACATAGACTATTTGTCGATAAGAGACGAAGATTAGGTTACATATACTTATATGAGTGCATACAAAGTAGTCATGATGTTAATGTATTTACTCTGCTTTAAAAAATGCAAGTCAGGAACACGTGGTTTGTGCGTGATAGGATCCTATGGACTTACGTCGAAATCACATTCCATACTCAATTGGCAGACCAGGCAATGACATAATCCCCCCAAACGCAAGAAGGAAAGGGAAGTAAATACCGGCAGTTACATGCCTTAGACATAATTACGGAATTAATTACTCGCAAACCATAGACCGAAACACATGTATGCGTGAATAGTGAAAAGTTCATAGTCAACTACACCCCTTTAATTATGGAATAATAAATGAGCGTTGCATGGTGGGCCAAAGGTTTTTGGCAGAAGATCTAGCCACTGCTTTCCTCGCTTGAACCAACTTTTCAACTACTAATAAACAAAATGCAATACTAATTTTGGACATGGGATTTATTAATTGTCAAAGTCGAATGCTTTTATTCAATTTCTGATGAAAATTAAAACAGGCTGCACAAAGCGTTTTCTTAACTTTCGCGGTTTAAAACTTATTGTTTTTGAGGTAATTCTAACTCATCTGTCGATTGAATTTTTAATATCAGATTTACCATTTATGTGTATATGTATATATCTTAATCTATCAAAATGCATTTAAGATGGATATTAAAAAAATTTACAAATCTTTTAATTACATGCGACCAAGATTTATAATGTTTTGTATTTTATATTATTTTAATAAAAAAATAATTAATGTTAATAAATAACAAATTTCCCAAGAAAAGTATCTTTTTATATTATTAAATAAAGGTCAACATATCTATTGACGTGCTAAGGGGTCACGGGAGGTCATTTAAACCCCAATTCTAAAAATAAATCTTACCAAAATATAACATAATCCAGAAAAGTAAAAATTTCCGTACATTCATGATTACACATTTAATTTTCAAATATTTAATTTTTACCTTGTATAAGTATAAGTATAGTATTTACTACACATAGGTGAAACTTATGTCTTTAAAATGAGCTCTAAATAATTATGTAACCAGCAAAAATACAAATTCGTCCTTGATTGAAACACCCATAATTTCCAATTATAAAAGTCAGTTAAAAACCAATTTTCAAAGCATTATGAAGATTGAAAAAACAGTAAACTGTTTCCAAAATACGTCCTTTTCAACGCGTTACGTATATTTCTGAAAACAATATTTTAAAACCCGCTCTAAAAAGTGCTTGCATTAAAAGTATTTTGATGCAAAACGTGAATTTATACAAACTACTCAAATCTTTCTAGACTGCGCCATTGCAAATACACCCATACATCACAAATGACAGGTAACTATTTCCTACAATAGCAAGCAATGCAAATGAACGTACCAATTAGTAGAACACGATAAGCAGGTAAAGGCTATAAATCAGATAAAATGAGACCTTTCTAATGGCCATAAATTATAATCGAAAGCGATGACAAATAAATATTTTACTGCATCCCAGTAAACACCACCAATTACAAAAGGCAGTAAAATTTTTACAATCTAACAAATCACAATGACAGCTTTAAAGGTAACGAAATTACGTAGAAGTTACTTTATGTTATGAATCACGTATTGAAGATTTATTTTATAAAGCCGAAAAAGAATGCAAACGGAGTATTCGTTGAAGGTATTCATTCAAATCTATCTTTTTATAAAGTGCTTATCGTTGATACTTTTTGCCGGTAACAACGAGTTGTTCAAGTTGTAATTTTCAAAATTGCACGCAAAGGTCGTGCTCGATGTTTAAATATTGATAGAAACAAAATTTTTTAATGTAAAATTCATCGTACAAAAGTAAAATTTTATTGAAATAAGAAGAACTCAAATGAAATTATGGAGTTAATAGAATCATAAACAAAGGAATTGAAATTAGATTTTCCGATGCAGTTACGATGGCACAAAAAGGAAGAGATTTAATCAACACAGTCTTTAAGAACTCTGCATAATTTAGTGATCAAAACCGCAAGTATTTAATTGTTTAGATGTTAAGATAGGCATTTCGTGACGTAATTAGTTTAAGTAGATTGAGCTTGCATAAAATTTTTGTATATAGATATTTTTCTGTAAATGGACATTGTAGTTCTGTTTTGAGGTCGAATTCGATAAGATCGATTATTATCAAAGATTATAAAAGGGTATATGATCAGATTTCTTTTCTTTTTCAAAGGTAAGAGATTTTTGCAATTATCCATAACTAATTTTAATCATCTGTACATAGGGTGACATACATAACATAGTTTGAGGGTTATTATATGCTCCCTATAGTAATCACTAGTAGTTGTGAAATGTTGTGTTTAGACTTAAATTGTAAATTGCATGTGTAGGTTTAGTGCTTGTCTGTAAGTAATTTTATGAAAAATTTGAGTTAAAGAAAGATGTTTGTGAAGGTAGCGATTGTTATAATTCGAATGACTTTCTAAATATTTTGTCATTGGAATTCTTTTGTTGGAATTTCGTTGTTTCATTACATTCAACCTAGCATTCACAGCAATATATATACGCATGTCTACGTGAGTGTATTATTTTATCAGTAATTTTGTTATGTTTGAACAAAGTCTCATAATAATGTGATACTGTAAATTTTAAGTGAGAAACATATACTGCTATTTATAATGTTTAAAAGCTAAATTTAAATGTCTTTGTTATGTTGTATGAAATTCATTTGGAGTGACGTACAAATGTTTATTAAACAAGTATGAGAACATTGCAGAAACCCTTGTTGAGAGAAGACACTTCTAAATTGAATATGAACATCATTCATCAGTTGTCAAAAAAAACCATCCCTTTTGTACAAACTTTTTGACACCTGATTTATGCTAAATTGTATTTAATACTAAAATACAGTTAACTGACCTAGCAGGTTTGTTAAACCGTTTGTCTGTTAACATATTTTAACACCTGCATTCAAACCTGTTGGTCATAAAAGCATTAAAAATTTTTTTAACGTAAAGGTCCTTAACATATTAACAAAATTAACAAATTTCTCAAAACTTAAAGATTTTGTAAAAATATCAGCCAACTAACTGATCATTCGTACAAATATAATTTATTTTTACTTCACCCTCATTTATCAAATCTAACACAAAGTGCAATTTAACATCGATACACTTACACTGTTTGTTATTTTCAAAATTTTGTTATAGTTTAATTGTATTTTGGTTATTTTCATATAAGCAAAATAATAACATATTTAATTCGTAGATCATTCAATAGATTGACAACATATAAAAAACCGCATACTACTGAATATACTGCTACAAATTTCGATTCTATGCTTGACAGAGTTACAACAGATTGTTTTCTAGAACTCCATAATATTACATTTTCAATAAGCTTATAACAGAATCAATTAATAGGCTTTCTACCAGTAATATCATTAGCCTAATCGGCACCTGAATAACCTACTAAGTCATTGTTAGAAAAATAGAAATGTAATTTATCATTAATTGTTGATTTTAACTCTTTTAAGACTGTTAAAACATGCTTAAAGTGTTCATTTGTAGTACAATCTTGGAATTTGCCAAAGTAACAAAGTAACAAATATCGGGCCTTGAACCCATTATTACATACATGAGAGATCCTAGTAGCTTCCTATATGGTAACTTGGTACTAGCTCATCACAATTTCATTGCAAATTTACACTTTTTTCTATTAGTAGTTTAAATGTTTTACTACTTAAAACAAAATAGTCGAACGCGTAAGTGGGCGGATATAGTGTTGAGGCATAAATAGTGCTACAGCAAAAATAGTGTTGACGTTTCAACTTAGGTTAGTAGTCGAACTGTTTTACTAGTAAGACAAAATAATCGAATAGGTGCAGGGCGAAAATATTGTTGATGCATAAACAGTGCCGAGGCGAAAATGGTGTTGAAGTTTCAACTTAGGTTAGTAGTCGAATTGTTTTACTACTAAGACAAAATAATCGAATGGGTGTATGGGCGGAAATAGTGTTGAGGCATAAATAGTGTTGCGACGAAAACAGTGTAGAGGTTTCAAATTAGGTTAGCAGTTGAATTGTTTTACTACTAAAACAAAATAATCGAACAGGTGCAGGGCGGAAATATTGTTGAGGCATAAACAGTGCTGATGCGAAAATGGTGTTGAAGTTTCAGTTTAAGTTAGTAGTGGAATTGTTTTACTACTAAGACAAAATAATCGAACGGGTGCAGAGCGAAAATAGTGTTGAGGCATAAATAATGCTGAGGCGAAAATAGTGTGGAGGTTTCAACTTACGTTAGTAGTTGAAATGTTTTACTACTTAAGACAAAATAGTCGAACGGATGAATGGGCGGGAATAGTGTTGAGGCATAAATAGTGCTAAAATAGTGTTGAGGTTTCGACTTAGGTTAGTAGTCGAAATGTTTTACTACTAAGACAAAATAATCGAATAGGTGTATGAGCGGAAATAGTGTTGAGGCATAAATAGTGTTGAGACGAAAACAGTGTTGAGGTTTCAAATTAAGTTAGTAGTCGAATTATTTTACTACTAAGACAATACAATCGAACGGGTGCATGAGCGGAAATAATGTTGATGCATAAATGGTGCTGACCCGAAAATATTGTTAAGGTTTTAACTTAGGTTAGTAGTGGAATAGTTTTACTTCTAAGACAAAATAATCGAACGAGTGCATGAGCGGATATAGTGTTGAGGCATAAATAGTGTTGGGGTGAAAATAGTGTGGAGGTTTCAACTTAGGTTATTGGTCAAAATGTTTTACTACTAAGACAAGAGAAAGGAATGGATGTATAAGCAGAATTAGTGTTGAGGCATAAATAGTGCTGAAACGAAAACAGTGTTGAGGTTTCAAATTAGGTTAGTAATCGAATAGTTTTACTACTAAGGCAAAATAATCGAACTGGTGCATGAGCGAAAATAGTGTTGAGGCAAAAATAGTGTTAAGGTTTCAACTTAGGCTAGTAGTCGAAATGTTTTACTACTAAGATAAGATAATGGAATGGATGTATGATCGGAAATAGTGTTGAAGCATAAATCGTGCTACTGCGAAGATAGAGATGAGGTTTCAACTTAGATTAGTAGTCGAAGTGCTTTACAACTAAGGCATAAACGAACGGGTGCATGAGCGGACTTAGTGTTGAAACATAAATAGGGATGAGACGAAATAGTGTGAATTGTTTTGCTACTAAGGCAAAATAATCAAACGGGTGCATAAGCATAAATACTGCTGAGACGATAATAGTGTTGAGGTTCCAACTTAGGTTAGTAGTCGTAATCCTTTACTACTATGACAAAATAGTAGAACGCGTGCATAAACAGGTATAGTGTTGAGGCATAAATAGTGCCATGGCGAAAATTGTGTTAAGGTTTCTACTTAGTTGTTGTAGTCGTAACGTTTTACTGCTAAGATAAAGTAGTCAATTGGGTACGTGTGGAGATACAGTTGTGATTTCATTGTGGATTACTAGACGG
>JARFIW010001128.1:18031-133031 GCA_036346225.1 Platerodrilus igneus | reverse complement strand
TAAGTTTTTGCGAGTCGGAGTGTGGATGGAAGTATGAAGCAAGTAGGTAAGCTAGAGAACTTGAAAATTGAAACGGATAAGTTAGCAATGGGTAGTAGAAATTAGCAAGGTTCGGTGGCCAGAGGCAGGGGATTTTTGGTGTGGGGATCCAGAGTAATTCATAAAGGATCAGAGGAAGGAAATTCGGATGTGAGGATAGTTATGCAAAAAAAAAAATAGGACACTGTATAATATTACTTACAAAAAAACGAAAGAGTACTAATGGTTAACTCAAAACCCAAACCGGTAAATACAGTAATAATACAAGTATACATGCCCACCTCTAGCTACAGTGACGAAGAGGTAGAAGCGATCCACAAGATATCGGAGACATACTAAGACACGTATACAAAAAGATTTAATAATTACTGGGGGATTTTAATGCAGTGGTAGGTGAGGGTAGAATTTTGCGAAAAGCACAACTTAATCATCACAAAGTTAAGAACAAAGAGGTACTAGAAATGTTAGGGGAATAACGAAATATTTTGAAAACAGTAAAAAATAGGAGAGATGGGATGATAGACCACATACTAAGACATGAGGGAATAGTGCGGAATATATTAAAAGCAGAGACAGAAAAAAGAGAAGTAGAGGTAGACCTAGGTTAGACTATAGCACACAGAGGGTGAAAGATGTAAGTTGTGGAAATTTGAGGGAAATGAGTGGGCTAGATCAAAATCGAAATCAATGGGAGTGCGTGTCCAACCAGTCCCAAGATAGAAAAACTAATGACAAAAGAAATAACTGTACTTAAACATGATGATTATTATAAGTAACTACAGGTATTGATTGTGTAATATTCTCGAAAAATGTTAATTGTGCAAAAGGATTTACTGAAAACTGATTAATTCAGCAAATGTCTGAGTGTTAGGGGAATATTGGCAGCCACAGGCTGCTTAACCCTCTTCACATACACCTGAATCTTGGTGAAATAGGGCAAATCATTGGAATACAATATAAGGAAACCAAGCTGTTAATAGGCTATTGTGGGAATTTTAGGGAACTGTGTAGGTTAGCTCAGAATATAAATAAGTGAACGTATGCGTTCAACCAGTTTCAAGACGAAAAACCTAATGACGAAAAAATAAGTACACTTAAATTTAATGATTATTTTAAACAACTAAGTGTTATTTGTAAAGTATTTTCAACTAATGTTGGTTGTGCAACGGATATATTGGAAAAACTATTTATTTGGCAAATGTTCAAGTGATGGGGGAACTTGGCAGCCACAGGCTGCTTACCCCCTGCACATATCATTGAATATCGAGGAAATATGGTATATAATTGTAAAACAATAGAAGAGACCGAGCTGCATCTAACAAGAAACAACAGCGACTATTTTCAGAAAGGTAATTAGTGAAAGCATATGTATGGAGCACAGCACAGTACGTCTATGGAATAGGGGCAGTAGGAAAAGTAGACAGACGGAGATAGAAGCCTTCTGGAACGTTGTGCTTCAGATGTATGGGGAACGATAGCATGGACAGACAAAGTTAATAAGGAATAGGTTATAGAAATAGTAGGGACAAAAGATATCTGTGGAAAGCAGAAAATTTTGGGGAAAATAAAAGGGCAAGATACCTCTTAAGGCATTTTTGGAAAATAGTACCTGATATATTACAAGCAGAGATAGGAAGAAACAGGTAGAGGTAGGTCTACATCGGACAATCGCACGCTAATAGTGATAGATGTAGACTGTGTAAATTTCAGACGAATGTTTAAGTAAGTTCAGAATAGAAAACACTGAAAGTACGCGTCTAACCAGAGTCAGGACTGAAGACCTAATGATGATGATAATAGGTTTACCCTTTTGTGGTTTAAAATAATTTATGACCGTAAGTTCCGTTTCAATAAATATTTTACAGGTATTATTTCTAATCAATTAAGTAAAAAACTTTCTTAATTTTATGTGAGATATGCTTAATATTAAAATCTGTTTTTCTTTTTAGCGACTTTTAGATAAATTACTAACCTGACTTATGTTCAAGTATGTAAAAAATGTGGCTTTTCTGATTTCTGTTTAAAATTTTAATAGAATTAACTATTTATTGCAACACTATGCTTATTAAACACTATTATACATGAAATCAGAGTTATATAGGATGCATTAACGTTAAATTGTATGTTTCAGGTTAATTTTCCTTTTTTTGCATTTGGTTTTTATTTCCCATAACGTAAAAGTGTTGCCCATTTTGCTCATTTTGGGATTCATCAGAAGCCATTAGTAGCAATGGGAAGTACAACATCATCTGACTCTTTGTATCTTTAGCTGACATCAAAGCTTTTGGCAACAGTCAGGTTCGTAGAGGTCCAGCTCAACTGCCTTTTATCATTGTAAAGGGAATCAAAGTCCTAAAAATTAACCAAGATGAATTCTCTTTGTTTATTTAATTTACAAGCTATTCGTTTTTATGTATTTCAACAACTTAATGCTTTAGTTTGCACTTTCTAATTGTGTACTTAATTACTCCAGTCTCGGACTAAGTTTGTATATCTGAATTTTTTATGTCTCTTCTCAAACTCAGTTGCAGCAATGCTATATCCACTTTCCTGATTTCACTTTCTTGTAAATTCTGCATTTTCAGTTTGAAGCTGTTTTTGAAAAGTCTCAAAATTAAAATCAGGTGGCGCCGTGCAAAATCCCTGGTTAAAACCAATATACCACATTGATAGCACTCAGCCCTCCATAAGAATGTAAACTACTTCCCTACTAGTTAATTTATTCATCATGTTATTTAGAGTCGTTGTCAATGGTATTTTTCTAGATTACAGAATTTTAGACGGGCGCTTGTTTGCGAAATATTCTTTCTGAATTTCTGGACCAACGTGTACGTAACAGTCATCATTTTTAATAATTATTTAATAATTCATTAGTGTGATAGTGCTTCATTGTTAATTGGACTGAAAACATCTATAAATAAGGCATATACCGTTAATTAGACTTGTGAACAGTGAGTAATAAAGGCTCTTGCTATTACTTGTTTTAAATTAGAGAAACGCGGTAGTAGTAGCCCGCTACACTGGTGTCAGCCTGTGTGGGGTATATAGTGATTAATTTAAAAGGAGAACACACAAGTCTAAAGATATTTAAGTAGATCGTACATGCCAGTTACAAGAAGTCAAAGTAAAATGGAAGCAGAAACTTTAATGAATTTCCTCAAGGATTTTAAATCCGGTATGGAGGAGAGGTTAGCTAAACGAGAATTGACACTTAGAGAAAATGCGGAGAAAATGGAGGAGAGGTCGGCAAAACTGGAAGTGACACTAAATGAAAACATAGTGAGGTCAGTTGAACTGGAATCAATCCTTAAAGAAAAGTTAAGTGAAAATGCTTAGAAAATAGAAGAAAAGTTAAGTGAAAATGCTAAGAAAATAAAAAAGAGGTTTAGTGAAAATGCTGAAAAAATTAAAGAAAAGTTAAGTGAAAATGCTAAGAAAATGGAAAATTTTTAGTGAAAATGGGAGAGTTGAATGAAAAGACAGCCACGTTAGAACAAAGATTAATGGAAAGTTCCATTGCATTGAAAGAAGGTGTCACCGAACAGGTAAAAACAGTTGAGCAAAAGTTGGACAGTAATTTGGTAAAAATGGAAGAAGATATGATGAGGCTGCAAGAACAAGTGATTTCACTAACAACGCAGCCACTTGAATAAGCAAACCAAGTTGTAAATCAGAACATTCCAGAAATAAGAAGCATGGTAGAAATCGAGTCAATGCCGTCAAAATTTAAAGTGACACCGCTTAGATTCGATGGTAAAAAACCTTGGCCCACATATTAGAAACAATTTCAAGCTGCTGCAATAGCCAACGGTTGATGTAACAAAGAGAAGGCTAACTCTCTATTAGTGGCCCTACGGGGGAGCTCTTAACATCTTACAAACGATTCCCGATCATCAGCAGAATGATTATGGCCTCTTAACATCGAATCTTGAGATGAGATATGGAGATGTTCACCTTCAACAGGTTTACCACGCACAAGTTGAGAACCGCTAGCAAAAGACAAGTGAAAGCCTGCAAGAATTCGAAGCTGACATCGCCAGATTAGTTAGATTGGCATATCCAACTGCAACAGATAGTTTCCTGGCTGTACAAACATTTGTGGATGGCGTTAAAGATGGCGAAATACAGCAAGCGCTAAGATTAGCACGGCCAAAAATGTTAGATGACGCACTAGTTCATGCGCTTGAATTTGAAGCAGCTAAGCAGACATCACACAGGGTGAGTCACAAAGTTTGGTCTGCCTTAGACGAACCTGGTCAAGCGCAGAACAGCAAAGATGAAATAATCAACCGCGTGACGGAAAGGCAGGAAAGACAACGACCGCGAAGATGGCGTCTGCGATTCTGGAGCAGCGGTGAAGTTGGTCATATACCGAGACGCTGCACTCAACTAGCAAAACAACCGGTTCAGCAGCAAAAAAACTAAAGCAAGTCGACATAAGGGGGCGAACGTCGACAGCACAACGTAGTGCTCCGGAGATTATCATTCGTGCTGAATCGTCGTTGGGAAGTCTGGACAGCATTTATATTGATGGTAGTATTAATGGTAAAGTAGTCCAATTACTCGTGATTACAAAAGTGACAAGGAATATTGTGACGCCAGATTTGGTTGGTCGTGGAAAAGTGCTACCTGTATCGGTATGTCTTCGAACGGGAAGTGGTGAGAAAATTTCTACTCACAGAGAGACTGCCGTAACGATAGGAGTTGAAGACAAACTAATTAATCATCGGGGGTTGGTAGCTAAAATCACAGAAGAAGTGATCTTGGAAACGGATCTCATGAAAGAATATGGGTTTCATGTGAACATGAAAGAAGATGTACTACGGATAGATGACGACGAGATTCCATTTCGAGGGACGAGTAACCAGACGATGCAAATTCGAATGATTTGTGATATGAAAATACCCGAGAAGGCGGAAATGATAGTGATGGTACGCCCGGATGGTACGCTCCGGGAAGGACAAATATGCATGATGGAAGCAACTGAATCGGGAATGGGTCATGAGAGATTACTGATTGGAAGAACGCTGGTAAAGTTTCAAAATATAATACCCGTAAGGGTGCTAATCATTAATCCGCAAACGGTAACCCTGAAGAAAGATATGATTGTGGGAAGTTTCATTCTAGTATGCCATACTAAACGTTGTGTGGACGACACAAAAGATAAGCTAGCCAATGGTTGCTCACAGAAATTGCTGGATATGTTGATACCTTCGTGTTAAGGATTAAACGGCGACCAACTGTGCAAGGTAAAAGAACTGGTCGGACGATATTGATGTGTGTTTGCACTGGATGATAGTGAGAAAGGAAGGACGAATGTTGTGTAACATAAAATCAATACTGGAGATGCGCAACCAATAAGATAACACTCCAGGCGGCTTCCTTTGACAAAACGTATGGAAGCCGCGCAAATTATCACCGACATGAAAGAACAAAGAGTGATTGAACCCTCGAATAGTCTATGGGTATCCCTGGTAGTGCTTGTCAAGAAAAAGAATGGGTCGACAAGGTTTTGTGTAGACTACCGGCGGTTAAACAATGCGACAAAGAAAGACAGCTATCTTTTGCTCAGAATTGATGACAACTTGGATACCCTATCCGGATCTAAATGGTTTTCGACCTTGGACTTGAAAAGCGGATACTTGCAGGTAGGTTTGGAGACAGATAAAGAAAAAAATGAGTTTACAATTGGAACTGGACAATGGCAGTTCAAGGTCATGCCATTTGGATTATGCAATGCCCTTGCTACTTTCGAACGATTGATGGAATCGATACTGCGTGGACTGTTCTGGAAGAAATGTCTGGTGTACCTAGACGACGTGATAGTGTTAGGCCGGTCTTTTGAAGAACATCTTAAGAACCTAGAGGAGTTATTCCAAAGATTACGCGGGGCAAACCTTACATTGAGTCCCAAAAAGTGTCACCTATTTGGAAAAGAAGTGAAATACCTAGGACATGTCGTTTTGGAGACCCTGACAAAATAAAAACGGTACAAGAGTGGCCTACACCAGCAGATATACGCCAACTACGCAGTTATCTAGGATTGTGCACATATTATCGACGTTTTACACTTAAGTTTGCGAACATTGCCAAACCATTAACGAAATTAACCGAAGATGGACAAGAATATGATTGGAATGACGACTGCCACAGTGCATTTGAACAACTGATCCGGCTGCTAGTTACAGCACCAATTTTGAGTTAACAACGAATGGAGGGGAAATTTGTGTTGGATACCGACGCCAGTAACACAGCTATAGGAAGCCTTCTTTTCAAGTGCAGAACGGACAAGAAAAAGTTATTTGGTATTTCAGCAAGGTCTTGTCGCAGCCAGAAAGGAACTATTGTGTGACAAGAAGGGAGCTGTTGGCCGTCGTCAAATCCGTAGAGCACTTTTATAAGTACTTATACAGCCGTAAATTCATGTTGAGAACAGACCATGCTGCACTAAAATGGTTACTGCAGTTTCGAAATCCTGAAGGGCAAGTTGCAAGGTGGATAGAGCGGCTGCAGGAATATAACTTTGACACAGAACATCGTGTAGAAACTAGTCATCGGAATGTAGACGCTTTATCAAAGAGCCCTTGTCCGGTAGACTACAATCATTGCTCCAAGATAGAAGAGAAAGTAAGTGTCGTCCATAGAATGACGGTAACCGATGATGCTTGGCAACCCGAAAGAATACTAGAAGACCAGGAGAATGACGCCGAATTGGGACGCATTATTGAGTGGAAAAGAAGAGGACAACGACCAGCTTGGGAAGAAATTAGTATTTCAAGTAGGAGCTTGAATGCATACTGGGCACAGTGGAACTCCTTGGTGATTGAAAATAGAACCTTGAAACGACGCCTGGAATGTGAAGATGGCACTGAGAGGCTCCAAGTGATAGTGCCGAGAAGCAGAGTGCCGGAAGTGTTGCAGCACTTGCACGATGGTATTTCCGGAGGGTACTTTGACGTGAAAAGAACTCTCGAAAGAGTGAGAGAAAGATTCTATTGGGTGAACTGCAAAGAAGATGTGAAGGAGTGGTGCCGGAAATGTGAGTTGTGTGCCTCTGCAAATGGCTCGGTCAGAAAACAGAAAGCATCAATGAGACAGTATAACGTGGGGAATCCTTTTAAGAGGGTAGCCATTGATATAGCTGGTCCGTTTCTTGAATCAGAAAAAGAAAATAAATACATCTTAGTTGCAATGGATTATTTTACCAAATGGCCGGAGGCATATGCTATACCTAACCAAGAAGCCGATACGGTTTCAGATGTACTAGTGAGGGGGTTGTTTTGTCGTTTTGGAGTTCCGTTGGAATTACACTTCGATCAAGGTCGGAACTTCGAATCAGTGTTGTTTCAAAATATCTGCAAGCATCTTGGAATCAGGAAGACTAGAAACACGCCACTTCATCCCCAATCGGATGGAATGGTTGAAAGAATGAACAGGACGTTAGGAAGGTACCTGGCCAAAGTTGTCTCTGAACATCAACGAGACTGAGACAAATATTTACATTTGTTCCTACTGGCGTACCGATCTTCAGTACATGACAGCACAGGATACTCGCCCGCTTGCGTAATGCTAGGACGTGAATTGCGGGTACCATGTGATCTTCAGTTTGGATTTAAACTTGGAGAAGAGATCGCAGGTAAAAATTGCGTTAGTAAGCTTCGTGAAAGATCAAATAGCGTTCACGAAAACGTCCTAAAGAATATCGAGGCAGCAAGCGATCGAATGAAATCACAATATGACACGAGAGCATAAGAAGGTGGTTATCAACCTGGAGATTTAGTGTGGTTGTATAATCCACAAAGAAAACGTGGGTTGTCGCCAAAATTACAAAGACAATGGGAAGACCCGTACGAAGTGATGAAAAGGATTAATGATGTAGTATACCGGATCAGAAGGTCCCCCCATGGTAAACCGAAAGTGGTACACTTTGACCGTTAAATATCCTACGCTGGCAACAACCAAGAAGGCTCGAATAATGAGAATGGTGTTCGACAAGTTATTAATCATGAGCCAAATGTAGATTTTGAGAGTTTTATGGCGGCGTATGGTGGTTCCGCTAAGGCGAGAATTGGCGTTGTGGTTGTAAAACCGCAAGATCTGTTTAGAGCACCAGAGGAGTATTCCCTTACACATTGCATAGCCCAAGATTTGGAAATGTCAAGGGGAATAACTGTTGTTTTCAAGAAAAAGTTTGGATGTGTGGATGAATCAGTGCAACAGCAGCCAACTGTAGGAAAAGCTTTAGTTCTTCAGAATAAAAACCTTTATGTATACTATCTGGTAAATTTTTCATGGCAGAGACCCAGTTATGGACATTTATGGCAGGCTTTGTTGAATCTTAAAGCTCAAATGATGGAAAATAAAATAACGAGACTAGCGGTGCCCAAGCTAGGCTGTGGACTAGATCGCTTAGATTGGAGGATAGTCCGAAATATGCTACAAGTAGTTTTCCAGGGAACCAACGTCCAGGTCCTTGTTTGTTGTTATCAACCGGTTGCTTATCAAGACTAAGAAAAGAGTGTTGACTGTTAATTCCAACGACGTGGTGGATGCACCAGAGAAGATAGCTGCCGATACCGTCATCAGTCATCGAATTGGCTTCAAAATGTATTTACAGTTACGAGACGTAACGGTTTTAAAGAGGGGGCAGTGTTGCGAACTACTATTAGGCAACCCGTCAAACATACACAAGCGCCGCAAGCACTGCATATTCTACAGCGACCGAGAAGCTTCTGGCAATTACTGGAGGATGAGTCATCCTTTTTAATTCACGGTATCAATAAGACCGATGATGAAGTACAGAGTCAGTCTATACCAGAATGTCGAATATAAATTATATCGAGTAAAGTAAAAGTAGTTGAGCTTTTGGTAGTCCAAGAGTATACATAAATGTTATATGATGTGTCTAATGTACATGCAGCTTGTAGTATACATAAATAGATAGAAGTGTAATAAGTAATAGTTGTGTTAGTGTTATTAATGGACCTATGGTAAAGGATTTAGTTTAAGAAGATATTAGTGCTTGTAAATTCATTAGTGTGATAGTGCTTCATTGTTAATTGGATTGAAAACATCTATAAATAAGGCATATACTGTTAATTAAACTTGTGATATATATATATATATATATATATAGAGAGAGAGAGAAGAATAATCCACATTTGGAATGCAAATGAATGCTTAATATATATTAATAGTTATTAAGATGAAATGAAAACACAACTTTGTAGTTAAAGTTGAATTACCATTTCAAATCGAACTAGTAATTGAAAACCACTAAAAGAACGGCTACAGCAGGACTTGAACCTGCAAGACGTAATTGAAAATCGTTAACAAGAGCCAAGCTTCAGTAGTATTAAGTATAACATCATCTAAACAATTAGGCTAGATAGCTCAATTGGTTAGAGCACTGATCCGGAAAATCAGAGGTTGCAGGTTCAGGTCCTGCTGTAGGCGTTCTTTTAGTGGTTTTCAATTACTAGTTCGATTTGAAATGGTAGTTCAACTTTAAATACAAAGTTGGGTTTTTATTTCATCTTAATAACTATATATATATATATATATATATATATATATATATATATATATATAAAATAAGATGTATCTGTAAATAAACTCTTATAAAAATAATTATATAGCCATTAACAAAACATTAGCTTTATTACTTGACAGGAGAGGAAGTAATAAAGCTAATGTTTTGTTAATGGCTATATAAATACCAGCCCGATTTGTATTTGTCAATAGCTCTTATTATTTTCATAAGAGTTTGGTTACAGATACATCTTATTTTATATACTATTTCTTACTGCGGACTGCAAATAACTTGTCTTTTATATATATATATATATATATATATATATATATATATTAATGTCGATGAGAACTTGAACAATGCACGCACGCACGAAAATAACGTTGGATAATTGATTTATATTGTAAAAGAGTTCGGAATAGTTTATAGAATAAGTGATTATTAAATGAAAACATATAGACAAGCAATTACAAAAGATACATCATTATAACAAAACTTATAAGTGCTGTCTGTGTTTCCACTCAATAACCCACAAAACTTCTATCGTATTATCAATAGTGAAATAAGATCGACAATGTCGGAACTAAACATTGAACTGAATGCAGCCATTATTTTTTCACAAATTATGCTACTCTAATGACCTGTTCGAAAACTTACAATCTGTGTTTAAGGGTTATTGATATTCTATTTGTGTTTATGAATCAATCCTTGAGAGCCTTCGTTGTTGTGACGCGCATTGATATTTAAATTACAATTTCATACTGAGGAGCATACATTATTGTTCAACCTCAAATAGTGTCAATAGCGTTAAAAGCCCTTTCGACTGTCAAAGATTACACAAGGCAAGGTTATTGCTCTACTAGTATAAAGAGCGCTTGTATATTCATCCGCGATATACGGTCACGTGATATTTCAGTAAGAAGTAGTTCCAGATTTTGGAATTTAGTCAAACTAAATTAACCGAAAAACCCGCGAAATTTTCATTAGTATTAAAAAATGTAAGTGATATTGTATGGTATCTAATAATTTTTGATTATTTTTGACAAGTCAGGCATTGTACACCTGACGCTCAGTATGCACAACATCTTACACCTTACACGCCCTTGCTGTTTCAGAGTAGCAAGATAAACATTTTTGTTTGGTTTTATCATAAATTTCACCAATTTTATCATTAATCTTATCATTAAAATCTAAACCATTAACTAAATTAAGATTTTTAATTTTAACCAATGAATTATAATTTAAATGGTCATATTTCTTATGCCAAAGTTCGCGATTATAACTCTGTGCTAAAACAGCACCTTATTTTTCATTAACGACTTTAAATATCAGTTTGTAAAGTTTGCCTACACGTCTACCCTAAGCATATATAATGTTACATTTTCCAATTGACACTTCATCTCTGTCGTAAACTATTTTAAAACCTGCTTGCTCAATTTTTGATATTGACAATAAATTAATTCTAAACCCTGGAATATACATATCTCGTAAAGTAATTTTTACCTGACTTTTATTAACTAATGAAATTACTTCTATATCACCTATACAAATTGCCTCAATGGATTTTCTCTCTTCTGCAAATTGAATTAACCTCAGTTTCTTCAAAACTTTTTCTGTTTAATAACAGCTTTTCGTCATTTGTATAATGATGAGTGATTCCAGGGTCTGCATACCATTCAATTTCATACATTTTTTCTAATGCCGATACATCGCACAAAGCAACAATTTGTTCTCTATCTGTATATTCAGTTGATGAAGATGGATCATCTTCACGATTAACATAACTGGTCGAACTTTTCTTATCATTACCTACATAGCTTTTTTTGTTTTGTGTGCACTGTGCTGCTTGACAACCAAACTTATGACAGATATTGCATTTTAGGCCACAAACATTTCTTAAATGTCTCAACTTTCCACATTTATAACATTTAATTATCTCTTGGGCAATAAACGAATATGTAGCACCCTTCGATTGCTTAACTTTTATTGAAGTTAAACACTAGCAATCCTTTTTTAACAAATTCCAATTTTAAATCTCTCTCAGACAGAGTTCCTATAGCAGTCACAACATTCTCATATTCATGTGACATAGACAATAACAGGAAACAAACCATACCTGTTTGTTCCAAATTCCTTCCCAATCCTTTATGTTCCCTGAATATTTTATCAACCTTAACAAAATGATAATTGTATGTCTGTAGTACAATCATGTTTCAAACGAACAAGTTCTTCTAACAAGTAGAACTTGGAACAAGTTCCCTTCATTGGAAATGTTTCTTCTAATTTTAATATCATTTCTGCAGCATTGTCTATGTCCTTTACATATTCCAACAGAATTGGCTATACTTTGAACAATGACCATGAGAACTCTATTATTTTTCTTTTGCCATGCTTCAGTTTGAGGTTCAAGCAGCGTTTCTCTTAATATGTCATTCGCTTTCAATGTGTTTAATACAGACTATAACTTGAATTTCCAGTTGTCAAAACCACTTCCAGCAAATTGAATTATTCCATGCTTATTTTTTCTACTATGTTGCACACACGACTACATTTAGTTAGTTCTTTTTAGTTAGTAATTCTAAACTTCTTATTTGTCAATCGGGAAAATTCATTTTTAATAACGGATGTTCGTTTAGATACGAAGCCAGTATTTCTAAGGATGAGCTCATAAAGCGGAAGCTATCGATGAATCTATAGTTGACCAAATTTTCAGGAATATATTTTGTGAAGGAGATATATATTTTTTTGTTACTGGTAACACTTCCACACGACCATCCAAATCTACAGCAATACTTTTAATTATGAAATGACTATCATAACCACTCAAGTAGTAGAAAACTATAGGAATGGTATGAGTATTATGATACTTGATATTACAACTCTTGTGCGCTGGTCCTTTGTAATTATTCGTCGGCACTAAATGATTATGATCATGAACTTCTTTTGTCTTCTGGACTGAACTACTAATCACAAATATAACAGTGTGTTGCAGTCGTAAATGCAGCTTCTTGTTTTCGTGTCAACGGAGACATGTCATAGGGACATAAAAATACCGTCTCAACGTCTTCTGCAAACTGACGTAGCTCTATAGTAAACCACTTCACACAATCTTCACCCCGATATGACCGATAAAATGATAATGAGTCATCATAGTCACATTTCACATAATATCCAACATCATATGGTACTATTTCTTGGTATTTCTTTACCGTTCCAGTAGACTTCAGTATATATTCAAGATCTAGCCGACTCAAGTCTTTTATCCGCACATAATGACTGTTGAATGTTTCAGATACATCAATATGTATAAAATATTCCCTATCTTCATTATAATATTGGTTGTGAATCGTTAAGAGATTCACATATTTATTTTTCTTATTCTCCGATACCAATATAGGAACGGTAGCAAACTTGTGTTTCTTCAATTTTAAGGCGTAGACGTTAATTGATATATCATTTTGTGACTCAAAGTTCTTGATCTGATTAAGAGTAATTAGAAACTGGATTCCTTTTATGTTCAATTTTTCAGAGTAGTGTGGATATTTGGACACTCTTTGAGGGTCTCGTTCGACTGGAAATAACGCTGCCATTACGGACCACGCGAAAAAGGCTTGGTCGTTATTCTTCACATTGATACATGCCTGTTTTTGTTTGATCTCGAGCGGCAGCTCAATATACGAAGATCCTCACAGGGGTTATAATTGTTGATGTTGACACCCAAGTTTACAATATTCTTTAAACTCCATCCCCTATCTCGCTCTTGAAACTCCTGCAACTGTGCTACTAATGGTTCCATAACATTTGCCTTGAACCATCGGTTTAGATCGGTGTCCCTGAAGATACTCACATTAGATGTGCACAACTAGGGTTCCGTTGCAACAACGAGCAAGTATAGTAGTGATTCAAGCAGAACAAGCGAGTTGTAAGCCATAAAGGAATTTAGTGTTGCCAAACAACTTGATCCTTCTTTAGAAGACAAGGAAATTATTAAATATTTAGCCGGATACTTCAAACGGAGGTAAGGCAATGCATCGCTTTGTTATCAATTTTGTTACGGTAGTTTCCCGTACCACTACAGAAAGGATTTTCCGTGCTAGACTAATCGGAGATTACGGTGGATAGTATACGATAAACCGAATAAAACAAATTGGTGCTGAAATAAAGTCAACCATGTAATAATAAGTAAAGGAATGATTAGGACAGAGCGTTAGTCTGTCTAGTAAAAATTTTAATACTTCCACTCAAGTAATAAAAAAATTCAATAATATAGACATATATAACCTGCTTATCAAAACGCTAAACACTTTCCGTAACTTTCAGGTAATCAAGTAAATCAAAACAAATAAGTAATATTGATATACGCGT
This sequence comes from Platerodrilus igneus, assembly GCA_036346225.1. Lineage (NCBI taxonomy): Eukaryota > Metazoa > Arthropoda > Insecta > Coleoptera > Lycidae > Platerodrilus > Platerodrilus igneus. The sequence goes on along the minus strand of JARFIW010001128.1, from coordinate 119,095 downwards.
TTAATGACTGTGCCTGTAATCTAATGCACGAATGAAAACGTTTTCAAGGAGCATTGCTTTACAAAGTATACTGCAACACTAAAGTTGACACTTGAGTTGTTGACTGACATCGATCAGCTATTGTTTATATAAAAGGGTATACGGGGAAAACTTTGTCAAGTGTATTCGTAACGGCGTGCATCGGCAAATAATAAATATCTACCCTCTTATGGTTCTTCAAAACCTGACGTATAGCTTATGTATTATAACATTAATAATCGGTACGGATGGGCGATGAGTCCAACCCTTGCTTTATGGAGGATGTGAATGGGTGAACACCAACATCGACGTGATATCAGTTCCTGATAATGTGAATGATGGCTATTGTTTGGAGGTGGATTTGGAGTTTCCGGAATCTATCCATGATGTACATAAAGACATCCCATTCTGCCCGGAGCACATTGATCCGAAGACTGAAAAACCTCCTGTATCAAAAACTCAAACTACCAAATTAATGGCTACACTAAATGCTAAAAGAAGATATGTGATCCATTATAGAAATCTGAAACAAGCTTTGGAAAATGGACTTAAATTAAAAGCTATTCTCAGGGTGCTCAAATTTAAACAAAGCTGCTGGCTAAAATCTTATATTGATCTCAATACTGAACTTCGGGAACGAGTAAGGAATGAACTTGAGAAGAACTTGTTCAAGCTAATGAACAATGTTGTCTTTGGGAAAACGATGAAATACAAGCGTAAACGTTGTAATGTGAAACTTGTGCAAAACTGGGACGGCAGATATGGAGCCGAAGCCAGGATATCCAGTCCGTTATTCAAAAATGTTACAATCTTCGATAAAACCTTCTGGCGGTAGAACTTCTTAAATCTGAAATATATTTTACTAAATCTATATATGTTGGTGTGTGCATTCTCGACATAGTCAAGTTGACAATCTACAATTTTCACTATGGACATATAAACGTAACTTTTGGAGATGGGTGCCGAGTTCTTTGCACAGATACGGATAGTCTAATTTATAAAATAGTAAATCTGGTTCCTTATCCTATGAAGCGGGACGGCCAGCAACGTTTCGATACTTCCGATTATCCTTCCAACAACATTTATGAAATCCGTTAATTAACAAAAAAGTATTGGGTAAAATGAAGGATGAAAATAATGGACGACTTATGACAGATTTTATTGGGCTACGATCAAAGATGTATGCAACGAGGATTTTTAAGACAGCCGAGGAAGAATAAACTGAACTCTTATGAGAAGAGGAGGAATTACCTGCCATCCGAGACTTTGGTGTTACAAAGACAATTAAAGGGATTAAAAGATCGGTGATAAAGCATAGAATTACTTTTGAAAATTATGTCGATTGTATGGAAGATTATAAAGGAAGTATTTGTAACGCAGAATCTAATTCAATCATCCAAGCATCAAGTTTACACTATCGCTCAGGAGAAGATTGCTCTAAGCCCGCATATGCTAAACGCTACTTATTTCCTGGTTCATATGCAACAATACCTGTTGGACATTATTCAATTATGGAGCAAGAAGAAATATAATACTTATTACAAATGTAGAATATTGATTGTAAATATATTATCCTCAATAAAATTTTATATAGTTTAATGTTACCCTATTCTTAAAAAATAAAAGGAATAGATTCCTCCAATCAGGATATTGGGCTGAAAAGTGACCTGAATTGATCTTATGATCCTCATTATGGGAATTTTAATGTGTGGTACAAATAGTATTGGGTATGATGAAAGACGAAAATAATGGGCGACTTATAGCAGATTTTATTGGGTTGCGATCAAAGATGTATGCGACGAGGATTTTTAAGACTATTAGGGGAATTCAGTGTATGGTACAAAGATGACCAGAACGGACTTTAAATTTTTTTAGACTTTAATGCACAAAATACATGGGAAAACCGGTGTTTTTCGTTAGAAAATTGCACTGTTTGTGCTAGAACATACCCTGCTTACCTACTTAAGAGGCATTGCATTGGAAGGCTTTCGTTTAAATGACTCCTATTGGTTGTATCATCAAGTTCAAATACTGTCACTAGTAGTAATTTTGTTGTCTGTTGTAACATGGCTCATTACAGAAAGTTGAACTATTATTGTCAATATTGTTTTGAAAGTCCTCGATATGTTCCGGTTAGTTGTATGGAAAAGTTCTACAATAGATACTTCATTTCTGTTTGGTGTACAAAATCGAATTGAATTTTTGAGATTAGTATTATTACCAAGTCTTGTATTTACTAACATGCTTCTGGTCTGTTCTCAGGCTTGTGCGATTTCTATGGGGAAAAAACATTTATAGTTTTTCCAATTACTTGATTGTTCGTGGGAAATCTTTGTGGAAGAGCTCTGCTTTGAATTTTTTATAAGTTGGTTAGAGAATTGAGGTTTGTTATAATGTTGATTACATACTTGTTGTAGAAATTGTTGAAATTGTTTACTGTTTTGAAAATTAAAATTGCTTGTTTGTTGCGGTAGTTGCGTTTTATAATTGTTTCTTATCGTACCTTTGAACCTTGTTATATTGGCTATCATCAGAATTTTTTAAACTGTCTCATTTTCGTTACCGTTATTCTATCTAGAAAATCAGTAATATTTTCAGCTATGTAATATTTAAATGTATGAATAGCTGTCGCAATAAATGCCTGTCTAATCTGCCATCGAACTTATTTCTCAACTCATCCTTTATTTCCGGCCAAGTTGTTAAGACTGGTCGACATAATATAAAATTTCCCCACCACCGATAATTTTTGAACATATAGAAGCAAAAGCATACTCACTTAGACTATTGTCTGTCGTTCTACCATATCTGTTGAGAAATTTATCTACCGAGCTTACGAATCATTCTACATGTTCACTATGACCTGAGAATTGTCTGATGATGCTTGCTATTTTATTTTTGTTACCTGTACAATATCGACAATTGTAGCATTATTAAGGTTTTCAATTTAATCTTTAATTGTGCCAATTGACATAAATTATAATTAAATATAAAGTCTTATTTAAAATTCATACAGAAAAAAGGTTTAGAGGATAGAAAAGTCTTAACCCTTACGTATGCGTTTTCAGAATTTTTTCTCCTACCAAGGGTTTATGTTATAGTGTTCTCTTCCAAAGTTAATAGTTGAAACCAATAGCTTGTGGTTTTCTTTTTGTTTGCAAATTAATGCCTTTTGTATCCTAACGTTTACGCCAATTATATTTTTTGTTTGTAAAAAATTAATAAAAAAACAATTTATTTTAAATTTGACCATTATTACAATTTGCATACAACTATAACCACAGTAAAGTGCTATAAAGTTATAACATTCCGTCACGACTCATGATTAGTCATCATTGGTCTGGGTTTTTATACTATTTTTAACTAAAGAATATTGTGTTTTTGGACCTTTCTCCTATCAATTATAATTAACAGTTAAAAGTCAAATAACACATTACAATTACTAAATAATATGGAAATATAAAATCATATTTATTATACGTCATTATAGCTCACCTAATAAAATATTGATAATATTACCCCTGCGAATGCCATCCAGAAGATCCTTGCAGTTGATCTGCATATTCAATAGTGAAGCTACAGCAAAAGGTTTTAGGTTTTAGAACAACCATGCTTTACTAACGTTTTAGAAATTTATAATTTTGGTAATTGTTCCTACGTATATATTTGCGATGGGAAACATATTTGTGAGAAATAACTCAATCTCTAGCTATAGGCTTGAATTCCGAAAAATAATTTAATTTGACACCGTCTGCTGCAAGCGCAACTTTATCAAAGCTTAAAATCACAAATTTTTAAAAATGTCTTAGATGCTAATTATACAATAGCTTCACTTATTATACTCGCAGTAAATATTCTAAATATTTTGTGACAATATAGCTCGAAAACAATATTAAGCAAGTATAACTAATAGAAGGAATAAGAAATTAATTTCAATAAAACACAATGCTCTAACGGAGTTGATTAGTTCCTTCATAAGATCTTATTTGAATTTAAAATGTGCAGGCACATTTGAAAGCGACCTGCCTGTTTCATTATGATGTTGAAGGTATAATTTTTATATTTGGTAATCAAAACTGAAATAAATTATATATGGTTATATATGGTTATATATAAAGCGCTTCATTGTTTCTTGAATTATAATTCAGATGCTGTTGTGTGCAACAACTTCTAATCAACTTTAGACAGAAAAATTATTATTTAAGATGATAGAGGAACGTTAATTGTAATGACTTGTGTTGCAGCTTGAAGGGTCGCAATCTGTTACAACATGGCACGGCAAATAAATATATAAACTGCACATTGATAGTTGATTTAATATGTTGTGTTATATTTTTCACCTATACCATTCTGAAATTTGGCAGCACACTGCGCTTAAAATTTTCTAAATTTCTCATCAAAATTTTAGAGCAAAGCTGAATAAAGATAGAATGTTTAAGTCCTATTAAAACAAATCCTTACTGTTTTGGGAAATATTATAGCATAGTCATCTTTCGTTATTGCTCTATTAAGACTTTTAAGAATTTTTAATTTTGTTTGTTTTATGATTACATGGGGTTTAAAATTATTCAATTCTCTGCTATAAATCTTGCTTTAGTTTACTCTCCCATATCTATAGTAGGCGTTCTTGTCACAGAAAACTTAACATTTCTGTCCCTATTATCGTTAGGTTTTCAATTTTTTTTCGATGTGCATCGCCCCTTCTAACAGTGGTAGTTTAAAGAATTTGATGATCCCCACTTGGCGTTTTATTTTACCATAAGGGCTCCAAAATCCAAATGGTTTATAGAAGTCTTAACTCAGTTCTGAAAAATACAGTGTGGAAGTTTAATATTAATATCCTGAGCTGTTGGTGAAACCGTAAAATAAATTTTACTCCACGCGTTGGACGAAAGTGAAGCTACATCCTTTTTTTTATTTGCGGCTTAGTCTGGGAATTACCCCAAGGGTGAGCAATGAGAATGTGCGTAGGTATGGCGTAAACTCAATAATAAACAATCATGTAAAAAAAAAGGAAATCGAGCGTCACTGTATCTATATGGACAGTACCAGAAATTCAATACTCTTATGAGAAGATATAGAAACTCATTGGATATAAGCACAATAAAAAATGAACTAACACATCTGGAAACCTTTTGAACGTATCCGCATCTGCTTCTATCACGATGACCCTGAAAGAAGATGTTACACAACAAATTTTCTATTAAAAAACACCATTTGTGCTTTTCAATAAAAGAGCATAACGATACTTATAAATTAATCATCTTGAAATGACTACACCAAAGGTATTTTACTTAAAAATGGATATCAAGAATAAATCAATTGTAACATCTCTGTACTTTTGTACAATTTCAGCATTCGTCTAATTTCTTTACTCAAAATTTTATTTTCTCAAATGTATTCTTATTAAAGTTAATTACTCATAGAATAAAAAACTTGAATCCAAAAATGTAATTTAATGCAATACCTTTTTTTTTGTTAAATAGAGTTACAAGTATAAAATAATAAAATTGAATTCTGATTTTAACTATAGATCTTTCTCAACATAATAAGACCTTACTTTTTAGTAATATTTTAAAACAAGATTCTGAATTCCCAACGAACAGATCTGTGGATTGGTTTACATATATATCAAGTAAATTTAGTTCATATTTCTTATAAAAAATCTAAATCACACGTAGCTAGTTTGAATAAAGTTTCAAATTTATCGTGGCATAGAATTGACACAACGACTTTACTAAAGATTGGACAGCTGTAATTAAATCTTTTTAAACAGGAAGTGGACTTTGTAATCTCTTTGTTTTTGAACACATGTATACTCCACCTGTCTTACAAAATTACTTTATATTGCTTTCTAAAGAACCATATTTCACTTTGTTTCAATATATTTAGCACAACTTTAAAGAATAACTCTGTTATCAAATTAAGGAAATATTACTATTTCTAAGATCTTACGAAAAATTAATTCGTTCGTAAAATTTAACATGATTAAGTTAATCCTCTCTTAAAATTTAATATCGTTCGTTCATCAATAAAATGAACACTTTCAAAAGTCTAGAAAACGTAGGAACTGAAAGTTTAAATACCTGGACTTTGCGAACGTGAAGAAGTTACCTCTTTCAAACGAACTGCGATGCACAAATTTAGGTCCTGCTTAACAAAACTTCATGCCGAGGATATAACGTTGACGACCAACATCCGCTCAATACGCCTTCCCCAAAAAGTCTCAAACAACAGCCTCAAATACATCCATAACGAAAGTTGCTTTAATTCTCATTATAAATCTCGTTATTCCAAACGTGTTAATAGACACCGACCTCTCTAGTCATGTTCTTTGTTACGAAGTGTGCTTGGTTGTTTTGCCGGAACCTGAAGAATAGTAACATTCCAGGGCCCCCCAAAACGACCACCAATTCTTCACCTCTACAATGGGTATCCGAAGACACCATTTGACACGCAACCGTGTCCCCATCCTATGAACTTTGTAGCTTCGTTTACATTTTCAACCACAATGGCGAGTTTGCGTTTTAATATTCTCCACGTAGAGAACAGCTGATCTGTCTTGCGCGTCACCTCGTGACACTATCTACGCAAGCGCTATTTTAATTTAATTTAAGAAAGGATATAATCTGCCTACGGATTAGGCAACACAAATGACTTGTTCGTTACGTAGTCCGTTTTAAATACGTTTTCAAAGAGTTTATTGCTATTAAATATTTCCTAGTGATGAATTTAATGCTAATTAAATGATAATAACGTCCTGTTCTATTGTGAAATTTTTTTCTTCTGATATTACTATATTGACTAAAAAGATCAGATATTACAGAGCTGCAACGAATAGATACGGTCTCTTTAAAGCCAGTACCACAGAATATATATTCGTTACAACCGTTTAAACAAATTTATATTGTTAATTATTGACGTATGTATTTCGCACAGCATTTGCTAATGCCCAAGAGTTACACCAACTAATAATAGTACTTGCTGCTTCTTTTCATCCTAGAAGAAATTTGAGGTTTTTGATTTACCAGAGTTCATAGTAATAACAAGAGGGTAACGTAGAACTGAAATCTTAAGACTTAGTTGGCGAACGCTTTTGATATCGGTATTGATAAAAAAACGTCTGCGAGCGGTAGATATGTCTAGAAACTTAACAACCAAACACTTAACACTAATAGCGTTCCGCCTACAAACGGAGATAAATTTAAGTAGTTTACGTTTAATTTTAAGAAACGCAAAACTGAGGAATTCATCTATGGATGATATATTATTCCTGTAAGCAGCTCAGCTATTTATTTTTTATTTATCTCTACCGTCTTCACCTTTTCGTTCTGTTATTGATATTGATATTAAAGCGCTTGACGTTCGAGGCTTAAAATTTTGGGTCTACTCTTAATACTAATGAAATCACCGATATATTTCATATGAATAAAATACTATTTTTTACATTTTTAGATCTAAACAGAAATTCCGTAACAGATTTAGATTTAACACCCATATCACTATCTAAGGTTACGTGACAACACATCGCATCAATAAATAATTCAAAATCTTTAAAACACCAGCCTTTCTCTTGTAAACACTATAGATCTAAACGAATCAGTTACGAATTATTATTGCATTCGTTTATTTGCATTCTGATTTTCTGATTTCCTCGAACGCTGCCACTCCAAAAATATTGCTTGGTTGTTTTTTGAATTTAAATAATATTTATTAAAATTATTTTTACTGCTGGTGTAGTATGGACTGTGTACTGTATAAGGCAAGTTAAAGCAATGGAAATATATATATATATATATATATATATATATATATATATATATATGTATATATATTCTTTGTCTTTCCACTTGATTTATGCAAAAAGAAGATGAAAGTTACTTGTATGAGGTTCATGGTTCTCGATATTTTTAAGGGGTATTTAGATTTCCTGTTGAGGATAGAGGGTTGCGGTTTTCACATTCTTGTAACTTTTTACTACTTTTACGATTTTATAATAAATATACTATATCTGTTTAGTTCCTCTGTGGATACATAGATTAGTCTACTCCATAAGTTTAATTGTATATGGATTTTTAGGAAGAAAAAATAACAAAAGTGTTAGTAATATGCAGGTCCTTAATTTTTGAAATATGACTTAGAAGTAAGGTTAAGTTTCTTGTATTTTAAAAGTTTTTTTCAGACATGTGTGATCTAAATTGAAGACGCATTAGATGGATAAGAAGGGTATACAATATATGTTATGTTATGTATGATAGTAAAGGAAATTTTAAATGTAAGAAGCACGTCGAAATATGATGCAGTTTCTATAAGAAAAAATTCAAATCCATCCTATACAAACTTCTAGACTCATCATTATTAGGTCTTCAGTCCTGGAACTGGTTAGACGTGTACTCTCATTGTTACCTATTCTGTGCTAACCTACACATTTTCTTGAAATTTTCACAGTCTACATCTCTCAAAATCTGTGTGCAATAGTTTGATCTAGGTCTACCTCCTTTTTCCAATCTCTGCTTGTAATATATTTCGCACTAGTCCCCAAAAATGCTTTAGAACGTATCCTGCCCTACTATTTCTCCATTTTTTTCCACAGATATCTTTATTCTCCTACAATTTCTATAACCTCTTTGTTATTAACTTTGTTTGTCCATGCTATCATCCTCATACATCTGAAACACAACATTTCAAAAAGCCTCTACCGTTTTTCCTCTGCTACTTCTACTGCCCCTATTTCATATACATACTGTGTTGTGTTCCACACATATGCTTTCAACAAGTTTCTCCTTGTTTCTGTGTTTGCTGTCTTCGAACATAGCCGCTGCTCTTTCTTGTTAAAGGCAGTTCGGTTCCCTTTTTATTGTTTTTAAATATACACCCAATTTTCCCCGATATTCAGCAGTATGTGAAGGGGGTTAAGCAGCCTGCGGCTACCGAGATTTTTCAACACTTGAATATTTTGGAAAATATTTCAAAACCAACACCTGTAGTTGTTTATAATGATCATAAGATTTAAGTGCAATTATTTTTTCGTCATTAGGTTTTCCGTCTTGAAACTGGTTGGACGCGTACCTTCACTTATTTCTACTCTTATCTAGCATACACCGTTCCCTGAAATTACCACAGCCTAGATACAGGTCGTTTCCTTTCTGCTGCTTCCTAATAATATGCCCTATTTCGCCCAGATTCAGTGGCGTGTGAAGGGGGTTCCAAGGATCCCCCAACACTTAGACATTTGCTGAATTAATAGTTTTCCGGTAAATCCTTTCACACATTTAACATTAGTTTAGAGTATTGCAAAACCAATACCTGTAGTTGTTTATAATAATCATCAGGTTTAATTACAGTGTTTTTTTTGTCATTAGGTTTTCCATCTTCGAATTGATTGCATGCGTACCTCCAATGATTTCTATTATGAGCAAGCCTGCACATTTCCCTGAAATCCACACAACCTACATCTTTCACTATCTGCGTGCAATAGTTCAACCTAGGTCTACGTCTACCTCTCTTTTATCCTATCTCTGCTTCTAATATATTCCGAACTATTTCCTCATGCCTTAGCATGTGGCCTATCATCATATCTCTCCTATTTTTTACTGTTTTCCTCATACTTCTTTCTTCTCTTACAATTTCTAGTACCTCTCCATTCTTAACTTTGTCTGTCCATGATATCTTCACCATACATCTGTAGCACCACATTTCAAAAGCTTCTACCTTTTTCCTGTCCCCTACTCCCAATGTCCACGTTTTACAGCCGTACAGTGCTATGCTGCACATATATGTTTTAAGCAATCTTTTCCTTGTTTCTATGTTTGTTGTCTTTGAACACAGTAATTGCTTTTTCTTGTTAAATGTAGCACGACCTTGTGTTAATCTTCGTTTTATACCTATTGATCTCTTCCCATCTTGCATTATTTAGCTTCCTAGGTAGTATAAATCCTTCATCCCTTGTAAGTCCTCATTACCTATTTGTTTTCTAGTTTTTACTTTATTTTCCCCTCCTTTGCATACTAGTAATTTAGTTTTATTTGTTTGTTAATTTTCATATTGTATGTCTCTGGTAGAAATGTTTCCATTTTATTAAGAGCAGTCTCCTACTCTTCCTTGCTAAATACTAATACTGCTAAATCATCTGCAAATCTAAATGTATCAATCTTTTGTCCTTGCATAATAATTCCGAATGTTTTCTTGCATTTGACAGTATTCATTGCCTCTTTGAAGTATAAATTAAAAATTAATGAGGATAGGGCACATATCTGTCTCCCCCGTTTCCTAATATTTATTTCTCTGTGTTCCTGCTCTAATTCTATTACCGATGTTTGCTCCTTGTGTAAGCTATGTACTATCCGTCTATCCCTAAAACTCATTCCATTTTTTTGAGTATTTTGAACATTTTTTCCATTTTACATTGTCGAATGCTTTTTCCAGATCAACAAACCCTATATACACGCTCTCCTTTTTTTCTATTGTTTTCTCTATTATCACCCTTAGCGCCTCCCATGTTCCCCTGTTTTGCCTACACCCAAATTGATCTTCCCCTCGTTTTTCTATTCGTCCTTGTACAATTTTAGTTAATATTTTTACGCATGTGCTGTCAAACTTGTTCGAAAATCTTCACATCTATTCGACCCTCTCTTTTTTTGGTATAATGACTATGATGTTACGTTTGAAATCTTTGGGTATCTTGCCGATTTCATACATATAGCTTACAAGTTGGAAAAGACGTTCGCTTACTGCTTGTCCAGCGGCTTTTACAGTTTCTGCTTGCACATTATCTGTACCAGGTGCCTTACCACTTTTCAGACCTTTTAATGATAATTTAAACTTATCTCTAACTATAGGATATCCCAAGTTATCCTTTTCAACGTCTGATTCTTGCTGTAATGCTGTTAGTTCCTCTCCTGCATATAAATTCCTTATATTTTCTTGCCATCTATCCACTTTCTCTGCATTTTCTATAGTGAGGTTTCCTATCGCGCCCCTTATATTTTTGCCATACGGTTTTATATCCTTAAAATTCATTCTAATTAGTTTGTACGCTTGTTCTGTCTTTCCTGTTTCCATTTTGTTTTGTACCTTTTTGCACTTATCATCAATCCATTGTTCTTTAGTTTTCTTGCATTTGCGAATAATTTCCCATTTTGTGGTTTCGTATCTCTGTTTCCAGTTTTATCTGATCTATTTTTGTATTTTCGTGTTCAATGCACAAACAAACCAAACGCGAACCAATAATTCACATTTTAATAGTTCGAACTTTAACAACCAATATAAACAATTTCCAAAACACACATTCAACCTAAACTTTTCAAAACCCGCATTTCAATCGAGATTTAATCAAAATGTAAATCAGCAAAGACCAGTATTCAACGCGAATCCTATTAGAAACTCACAAATAACAAATAATAATAATCCCAATAACTATTATAAATCCACACCAATGGATACCTCATCTGGTAACACCAGACCCAACACAAAAATAACACACATTAGACCAAACCCTAATCAAAAACGCACTTTCACCTCAGAAGAGCAATTTCATCAGGAAGTAGAGGAATATGAAAATGACCAGAATAATTGCAATCGACCAAAGTACAAATAACGAACAACACCAATCAAACCATTATGAACGCGAATAATCATACGAAACTTATAAAGAGGACGACGAAGAAAACGCGTGCTCAAATTTTCAGATAGACCGATTTATAACCAACCAAACATAATAAACTTAAATAATATGAATCACCTTGTACTACCCTATATAAAAATACCCCACGCTGAATTTAAACTACTAATCGATACCGGATCTTCAAAAACATTAATAAGCCCGTGAACAGTAAAGAAACATTATTTAAACTATGTAGAAAGAGTACCGTTTAAAATTAAAACCTCCCGTCAAACAACCCTACACCAATTCGTAGCAAACATACCTTTACCAAAAACATTTAACGTAAAAATGAAGCATAAATTTTGTATATTTGAATTCAGTGGCAAATATGACGGACTATTAGGAATGGACCTTCTAAGAAAATTAGGAGCCAACATAGATATAAAAAACCGTTTACTAAAAACCAAATATGGACGAATCCCCATTAAATTTCAAAACACCCAAATTGACGAAAAATATACCATAGAACCCCAAACAGAAAAAAAAAAATAAAAATCCCCGTAAATTCAAATAACAAGTTAGGAATAATAAATCACATAACTTTTTAACAAGGAGTAGAAACCCCAACCGCATTAGTACAAACTAAAGATAATTATGTCACAACGACAATATTAAATTCAAACGACTACCCCGTAGAACTATCTTTAACAAACCCGATTAACGTAGAAGAGTTAAATTTTAACGAAATGGAAATAGACGAAAACTTAAACGAAAATTATAACCTCGTAGAAAAGGAAGAAATGTTGAGAGAAAATTTGAATTATATCCGATTTAACCGCGACATAGATCAGGAAGAACAAAAAGCAATACAAAAATTATGTTTCGAATATCGCGACATATTCCATTGCAAAGGAATACCCCTAACCTTTACAAATACAGTCAAGCACAACATTGAATTAACAGACAACAAACCCATATTCACCAAAGCATACAGATTACCCGAGGCAAGTCAGGAAGAAGCAGACAGACAAGTAGCAGATCTATTAGATCAAGACATCATACAACACTCCAATTCACCATGAAGCAGCCCCGTATTAATAGTACCCAAAAAACTGGACGCATCAGGAAAACGAAAATACAGAATGGTAATAGATTACAGAAAATTAAGCGAAAAAACGGTAGACGATAAATACCCCTTACAAAATATAACCGAAATTTAAACAAGTTAAGCAAGTGCCAATATTTTTCGACGCTAGACTTAGCATCAGGATACCATCAAGTAGAAATGGAAGAAAAGGATACACAAAAAACAGCCTTTAGCACACCTAGAGGACACTACGAATATAAATGGATGCCATTTGGACTAAGGAACGCACCCGCAACTTTTCAACGAGTAATGGATAACATACTACGAGGAATACACAACGAAAAATGCCTTGTGTACTTAGACGATATAATAGTGTATTCAACATCATTAGTGGAGCACATAGAAAGACTACGAGAAGTGTTCGAAAGGTTAAGAACAGCACAATTTAAAGTACAGTTAGATAAGGGCGAATTTCTACAGAAGGAAGTAGCATTTTTAGGACAAATAATAACACCCCAAGGAGTGATGCCGAACCTCAACAAAACAAATGCTGTATTAAATTAGCCCATACCCAAAACGAATAAAGAAATAAAAGGATTTTTAGGCCTTAGTGGTTATTACCGAAAACTTATTAAAGGTTATGCTCAAATAAACAAGCCCCTAACCACTTGTTTAAAAAAGGGAAACAAAATTGTACATACCCCAAAATTTATTAAAGCTATAGATAAAATCAAAAGCATATTAACAAATCACCCCGTATTAGAATACCCTGACTTTTCGAAAACATTCATACTAACAACAGACGCATCAAATGTAGCCTTAGGCCAAGGAACAGTAGGCAAAGATAAACCCATCAGTTACGCATGCAGAACCCTCAACGAAACAGAGCAACGATACAGTACAATAGAGAAAGAATTGTTAGTCATAATTTGGGCAACAAAGTATTTTAGACCGTACCTATACGGACGGAAATTTTATATATACACCGATCATAGACCACTAATATGGCTATGCAAACTCAAGGAACCCAATTCGAAATTACAACGATGGAGAATCCGATTAGAAGAATATGACTACGAGATCATTTACGAAAAAGGAATTTACAACAATAACGCAGACGCTTTAAGTAGAATCCAACTTAACGCACTAGAGACAGAATCAGTGATAGGAAACGTAGACGAGACAGAAATTAGAGAAGACCCAGACGAAATGATGACCATACATTCGACACAAAATGAAGAGCCAAACACCGCATTTAAAATTTTAAATGAAGCCATAGACATGAAACCCAATCAGTTTATAATCACAGAAGTTTTAAACAACCCCAATCCTGTAAAATATTAAAGTAGATAACAAAAAGATATACCAAATTCAGATAACCAAAGACGACAATGAATCACAAATAATTAAAATTCTAAAGGAATACACCCCCGAGAAAAAAGGTTTTACTTTTATTTTAAGACGGAAAACTTGTATAAACGATTTTCAGAAATATATGTTAAATTATTCAATAATTTTGGCCCTGAACTTATAAGAAGCACAAGAAAATTAATAACATTAGACGACCCTGACGAGATAAATGATGTGATCAAAAACCAACACGAAGGAAAAACCAACCATCGTGGAATAAATGAAACCCTAAAACAAATCATGAGACGTTACTACTTCAAGGAGCTGAAAGAATTAACTACAGACTTCATCAACCAATGTGAACTATGTGACAGAGCAAAATATGACCGAAAACACCCGAAGATACCTTTAATGTTAACTAAAACACCAGACAAACCTTTACAGAAATTACATGCCAATACTCTAGTAGTAGAAGCACAAACTTACCTAACAATCTTGAACGCATTCACAAAAATAGGCCAAGCAATACCAATCACTTCTAAAAATAGTATAGACGTAACTCAAGGATTTCTACACTATGTTACATTTTATGGAACACCCGAAACAATAACGTTAGATAACGGAAGCAAATTCAAAAACGAAACAATACAAAACACTTTGGAATTACACAAAACAAAAATTCATTTTATAACTGAGAATTACCCTGAATCCAACGGACTAATCGAAAAACTACATTCAACCCTATTAGAACAGATCAGATTATTAAGAATAAATTACAAGAAAGAACATATGACTAACTTAATGTCATACGCATTAATCGCCTATAATAGCACAATTCATTCATCGACAAATTTTACACCTTAAAAATAACCCTAGGACATTCAGATTCACGCAACCCTTATGATATACATTATAACAAGAAAATCTATCAGCAATACGCCAAGGATCACAAAGAGAAACTAAAAATTACTTATGACAAAGTAAAGGATAAGTTAGATAACGACAAAAAACGCATTACCGCGACCCGTAATAAAAACACAGACATAAATAAATTTTCTATAGGACAAACCGTATATGAGAAAAATTATCAAAGCAAAAGGCACAAAATGGCACCGAGAAATGTAGGCCTCTTTAAAATTAAACGAATATCCGACAATAACGTAGCCGTAGTAGACAACGGCAAGATAACAAAATATATTCATCTCAAAAACTTAAGACACCCTGTACTTTCAGATGGACAATCGTCACCTCTACCGTCAACCTCCACCCAGGTAGAACGGACACTGAAATCATAATTAAAGACATAAAGAATAACCCCGGTATACTATCAATAAAATTATGCAGTATGCAGAACACTATAGACTATTGGTCCTTTGCACAAAAATTCGATTTAACCGAACCGAAACAAGAATTTCAAATAATCAAAAATAATTATTATCGACTAAAACAATTGACGGGCAGAACAAATTTCGGAAAAACATACGCAGCAGAAATGATGAACTACGACAGCATAATAGAAGGTATTTTGAGAAACACAGAAGACAAATTTAATCAACTAATACCCACAGAACAAATGACAAGAAGAAAAAGAGAACTAATCAACGGATTAGAAAACATAATAAAAGCAATTACCGGCAATTTAGATAATCAAGACGCAGAACGTTATGACAACGCAATACAACAATTAATAGAAAACCAAAACGACATCAAAACCATAATTAGTAACCAGATATCATTTACTCAATCAACGATCATAAAATTTATTGAAACCTTAAAAAAATTAGTTAGAAATCAAGATGGTATAGCCAATCGAATACAAACCTTAGAAAATAACATGCAAACTACCATGTTAGGCATGCGAGATTTAATCAGAGTTAACACGATACACAACCAAATAATATCAACCCTTACCTTAATTCAACAAATTTTAGCAACGTTAGAAAACGCAGTAACCTTTGCCAAATTAAATACCCTACATTCAAGTATTATAGAACCAATTGATTTATTAAAAGAATTATTGAGAATAAGATCTTTTATAACTAACAGTAGATTACCTTTCGATGTAATAAAATCAAACATTTTTATATTTGAAAAAATAGCTATAGTTAAAGGCTATGTAAAAGATAACGATATAACATTTTTAATAGAAATACCACTAGTAGAAATTAACAATCACAATCACAATTATCAAGAAAGATAAAAACCCTTAATTTTTAATGTACGTCGGGAGGAGTTATGTAATCCCCCAATTGTTATATATATATATATATATATATAATTTTCCAAAAATATTGTGGGTTTTAGGTCGGCTGGATTATTTTAGAAAACTCTTTTTATAAACCTGAGCTTTCGGATTTATTTTAATCTTTTTTCAAAGGTACTACCATTACAAAATTGATGAATAAACAGTAAATCATATTTTATACTTACTAAGGTGAGGTTATATAATAAAATTGGCAATTAACATAAAAAGTTATTTTCGTTATAAATTTTTTTAAAATGTATATAACAACGCCAAATTACAACAAGAGGTAAAAATATTATGTATATAAAATATTGATAATAAATAAAAGTCAAAAGTTTGATAGAAATTGTTATTAAAAGGCAACCTTAAAAAATGTTTATTACACCTATGTATGTACCTGCGTGTAACACTGTGAGTGTATGTATGAGTCTGTATGTTTGTATGTGTGTATGTGTGTGTAGTGTGTGTTTCTGTGTGTGTGTTTTTTTTGTTTGTAATATATTTAAGAGAAATTTATCTTATAGATCCATTGATAAATTTGTTGTATGGTTGTTTTTATTTTTGATATTTAGAAGATACGTGTAGATACAATTTAAGTCATTAACATCTGTTCTTTTGTTCATAGTATTTTTTTTTGTTGGTAGATGTGGCACATTTCTAGAAACTCTCTTTTTGATTTTTTGTCTTCCATCTGTAATATAATTGGATTGTTAAAATCTATTTGATGTTTTTTAGTATTTACGTGTACACATAGGGTACAAGCATTGGGTTTTATACGTATATCGCTTTTATGTTGGGTTATTCGTTGTTTAAGTGTTTGTTTGCTTTGCCCTACGTAACATTCATTGCAATCCAGACAATTGATCTTATATATAATATTTCTTTTATTTAAAATCGGAATTTTGTCTTTAATTTTAGAGAAAAGGTAATTTAAGGTTAAAGTATTTTTAGAAGTTATTTTATGTTAAATTTATTAAATACGTTAGTTAGTTTTGGTGTAAGGTGTTCAATGTATAGAAGAGATTTAAATGTAACTGTGGCGTCTATTTGTTTATTATTATTATTTGTGTTGTTTTGTGTATTATTATCCATAATTTCTGCATTGTGGTTATATAAAAAGACGTTTTATTAATTGTGGAGGATAGTTGTTTTTTATTAGGATATTAAAAAGTTTGTTTAAATTTTTTTGATAAAATGTATGGTGACTTATTGTTTTCATTCTGTTTTTCAGCGTTAAAATAAAATTTATTTTTATTTTGTAAGAGTGATATGAGAAGTAATTTAAGTACCTACCAGAGTTAGTTGGTTTTTGATACCAATCTAATAAAATAATATTATTTGAATTTCTAGTAACTAACGTATCTAAAAATGGTACTGCGTTTTTATTTTCTACTTCTACGGTAAACTGAATTTTTTCGTGATAACTGTTAAAAGTACTATGTGTTTCCGTAATTTTATTTGCTGGTACAGATGTAATTATGTCATCAACAATTTTTTTTATGAAGGGTAGTTGAAAAGGAAGTTTCTTTATTACTTCATCTAAAAGACTATCCATTACAATTATGCAATTATTGGACTTAAATTGGATCCCATAGGGCAACCAAAAGTTTGAATATAATATTCATTTTTGAAGCTGAAATAACTACTATCAAATATGAATTCTATTATATCTAAAAATAATTGTTTTGGAATATTACATACGTTTTTTATATTATTCCCAATGTTTTTGATGTTGTCTAGTACTAATTGTTTTGGAATATTAGTAAATAGTGATACTACATCCAAGCTTATTAAAACATAGTAGTTTGGGAAATGAAAATTATTATTATTTATGAATTTGGTAAAATCAAAAGAATCTGAAACATTATAATTATTATTAGTTGTCGATTTTTTTAAAATTTCTGCTATTAATTTTGATAACTTATCGGTTGGGTTGTTTATAGAGGCTACAATTGGTTTTAATAATAATAATAATAATAATAATAATAATAATAATAATAATTTCTATCAAACTTTTGACTTTTATTTATTATCAATATTTTATATACATAATATTTTTACGTCTTGTTGTAATTTGGCGTTGTTATATACATTTTAAAATATTTATAACGAAAATAACTTTTTATGTTAATTGCCAATTTTATTATATAACCTCACCTTAGTAAGTATAAAATATGATTTACTGTTTATTCATCAATTTTGTAATGGTAGTACCTTTGAAAAAGGATTAAAATAAATCCGAAAGCTCAGGTTTATAAAAAAGTGATTTTTTAAATAATCCAGCCGACCTAAAACCCACAATATTTTTGGAAAATTAGAATAAAGGAGGTCGTTATTAATAATTCATATATATATATATATATATATATATATATATATATATAAAACTAATAAATATGAAGTTACTAGAAATATTAGAAAGTGTGCTAACTGATGTGAAACAATGTAGATGAAGGACAATTCATTTAGTTTATTAACGTTTATGGGAACGGAAGCGCTACTTTGTAGCACAGACGATAAGTAACACTGCAGATGTCAGGTCACAGGCGGTCACTGACAGTCACGTACCGAGATTACCTAGAAAGAAAGCTCGCAACAAAGTAATTATGAATAGACTTAAGATAGCAACATTATATTATGAATAGAGTCAAGTGTAAGCAGACATTAGGTCTGCAAGTTCCCACAGCTATGTGAGGGGGTAGGGATATTATAAAAGGCTCGAAAACCCCAGTCGACGACAGTTAATCCATTGTTCAGCTTTTACCTTGCAGTTCGTTAGATTACTCATTTTGTACAATTAATTAATTAATTTCGGACTTAGAATAATATTTCAAGATTGTCAAAATTCAATGTTAATTTCTGTATAACAAATAAATAAATGTGTTAAGAAGTTGGAAATGTCTTTTTAAAAAGAACCTCTCCCAGCCACGAACTTTAACTTACGTTAATGAATATAATGTACTTGTCATTGAAAATTCAACTTGTAAATCTGTATAAATAAAAATCGATAGAAGAATTAACTTAAAGATACTTTTTAAAAATCGCTCAAAAGGGCCCAGATTATAATTGGCGCAGTCGGAACGGATCCAGAAGGGCACTAAGAAATTCTAATTCGAGAAACTGGGAGATTGAAATATCAATTCTTAATCTGGAAGAACAAACAACAAATTTTGGATAAGGTACAAAATCGACCAAGCCCAAAGAAAGGAAACAGATGAAACTGGCAACGAAAACTATGTAAGTTCATTTATCCTAACCAAGTTCTTTTTTTAATATTTGATAGTAACTAGTAAGCAACAAAAGATTTTTATATGCATTTTTTGCACGATTTATTATTATCACATTTTATAGCAACTTATGAATGAAAGAATTCAAGCAGTATAAGTCTGAAAGAAATAATTATAATAAAGGTATATTTATACCGCCAGTCTATGTACAATTTATTTATTGTTGAAACAAATTTCTCAGCACAAGTCGGAAATAAAGCATACAAAACTATAACGCAATTCTATACAATTTATTGCAGGAAATCATCATTAAAATTATTTAGAAAACCTAAAACTTAATTAATAGCACTCTACAATCTCAACAAAAGTTATAATTATAAGTTTAACGCAACTGATGGGACAATTGCTCAGCAGAATTCATTGAATAATTATAGCACTTCGTAATTGCATACGTAAAAAAGAAGTGATTCTTTAAATAACTAAATATCAACTTTACGTTAATCGTAATACGAACTCGACTGGAAAGTAATTATAGAATTAAACTTATAACATAGAGAATTTGCGATTGTACCAGGACTCAATCGCCGTATACGACGGGAATCATGCATTTCTAGGTATCCTTATCACTGCTTGCGAGACATTTTTAAAATCTATTTATAAACAAGGTGACGTTGACCGCAATGTCATGCTTCTACGCCTGATTCTCAGTAAATTAACAGGCAGAGTTTTAACATTATTTGCAAGTTGCAATAACCTTCAACGATGTGAGGACTTCAAACGATTACTCATAACGTATTTCGGCGACAGAGGAACATTAAGTGTCAATTAATCACCTTACCAATTTGGTATGAGACGCCTAGATGTAAGAAGCTTAATCTTATCGAAACTGAAAATCGAAGAACCCAATCAAAATAATCGTTTATTGAAGACGAAAATGTACGACGAAATGGCACTAGACACATATATACACGCATTATCTGAAGGGTTATCAAACAAAATAAAATTCCAACATTTCCAAAACTTAGAAGAAACGATGAACATGATAGTAGAGGAGGAAAACGTCATGTATGACAAAAATAGAACATATAATCCTAATGCAAATAAAAACTACTCATCAATGAAAACAATACAAGACGCGAGACAAATAACCACACAATCGAAATTTACACCATTTAGCGTACTAATAAATCAACAACGAATTAACAATCCAAATTTTAATAACGCAAATTTCCATAACCAATTTAGACAATTTCCAAAGCAAACATTAAATTCAAACCTTACAATACCAGCATATACACCAAGGTTTAATCAAAATGTAAATCAACCAAGACAAACATTCGGCGTATATCCCCACAGAAAAGCACCGATGATAAATAACAATAATAACCCCGACAGTTACCACAAAACAACTCCTATGGACACTTCATCTTGTAACATGAGACAAAAAACAAAATTATCGCAAATCAACGGCCACTAAGATCCTCGTAGGCACCCCTCTCGCAGCTAAATGCTGATGCATTCTGACCAACTCTGTCATTTTAAACTGAGCCAAATAACCGACTACGCATCAACCTTCGAAACCATATAGAACACCTTACAAACAACACAGCTCAAAATTACCACATGACATAAAATAACAAACAAAAAAACAAGTTGAAGATCCGTCAAATTGAGCAGATTTTAGTTGTTTACGCTAAAATAGCTCATGGATTTGCTAATTTCTAAAATTTCAAGCAAACAACAGCTGATAGAAAAATAAATACACCATCGTATTAGCAAATGCTGTGCGAAACATATGTGTCAACGATTAACAATACAAAACTAGTATAAATAATCTTTCCAACAACTCGACAAATTAATAATCAACCTTTACACTATGTTTCATTCAACTCACTTCAGCAATTTAAGAATCCATTTGAACCTTGGGGTCCGCACGGCAAAATAACACATCAAGCAAGGATCGTCAGGTTCTTTAAACCACCACTCTTAGAAGGTGTGATGCGTATCGAAGAAAAGTTGAGAAACGATACAATAGTAAAGACAAGAACAGACTTAATTAGCACCACGGAACTTGTTTATAGTCCTATTTATGTTCAGGAGTCCATTCGCATGGTGAGTGGTGACGTTATTAAGCGATCTTATATAAAACGTAGTTGGGATCCACTACTAGATTTGTTTAACTAAAGAACCTGCAAACAGCACGCATTATGACACGGTTCACCCGCCCTTGTTCTCACAACCAATCTAGTTCATCACTGAAGATTTTACTCATATGAGGCGACATAACATTCCGTTTCTTACAGAAGAGTTTGGGATCTTTGGAATTAATATTCATAGATTCTATTCGCACGGTCTAATCTGGATGCACTACTAACTTCAGGAAAATAGGCAAAAATATCTTCAGCAGAGACGTGTTGCCCTTTGGTTAGGCCATCTAAACTAAATAAATCATCAGACAACCAAGTTTGAGTAGAAGAACGACCTATATAGGAAACGACAGAATCGGTCATATGATGTGCACTCCAGGAATTATCCTTAAAATCGGTAAGAGTAAAAAGTTTGGCAAAGTCACTGCCAAAGACAATCTATTAAGGAAGAAAAAAAACGCATAGAGGCGGAAGAATATTACACCCGGTACCAATACAGACTTGAAGATTAATATAACCTATTACTTTCTTCCAAGACCCGTAGGTAGCCACAATATTTCTCTAATTTGGGTCTGTCCTTTAATGTGAGCGTTCTCAGAAGAGGATCAGCTAGGGAACCTGTTACCTAAGTAGAACTTTCAGAATTTAAAAGTGCAGAAACCTCTCGTTCTAAACTCTTTACTAAGACATAACGGTCGTCTGAAATCCGTTGTTTAAACCAGGCAGCGATTGAAGGTTTGATAGGGTTTAAAGAAAAACCTTTCACAACGTGAAGCCACTTGAACCATTCGTCCTTATAAAAAATTCTACAGTTAATTAAGGTAAGTGTAGTCTTTTGGAACTGTGGATGACGATGACTAATTTACATTCGTCTGGTTACTCTTTCTCTGAGCAATTTGGTCGACTGACGACTTCTTCCCTTTTGAATCTCACGATTACAGAAACCTCTCGTAGGAGATTTGCAAGTATTATAAGCATGTCATGTCTTTAAACGGTTCTAGCAAGAGACCGTAGGATTTCCCTTAACCTTTTGGAGGCCCATCTACGGTATTAGAAAAACCATTCTCAAGTACTTAATTATTAAATAGTGAACCGTAGGCGTTTTTTAGTGGTAGATAAAGTATTATATTACGATAAAGTAAAATTGTAACTCTTTCAAAGGTGTTGCGTGATTCACCTATTTTTATTAAAGTGAGTCCAAACACCATCTAATTTATTTTTACTGCCTTGGGTGAAACAGCAAAGATAAAGCACAACAGCAAAGTTGTTGTTCCAGATGTTGATTGGGCGTAGGGTATGGTAAGAACCAAACCACCTAAATCTTTCTCAGAAGATTAACCATAGATGTTGTTTTAGCCGTACTGACCATAAGTACTTCTGGAGACTTCCGGATCAACTCTGAACTCTACTCCAGTGAGATGAAACTAACAGGGAGGTTTCTAATAATACGGATATATCAGGCGCCACTAAACTCAAAGATTTAACATGCGCAAGGCAGCGTCACTACTGAGGGTGTAGGTTCCTTAGTAACGATTATACGCACCTAAAACACAAAGGTTAAAATCATTATATTTAAACAATATTATCTCTGAAAAAAAAGTAATTATATATCAAATATTTACCAGATCACAATTTGCGTCTGAGCATGTAGCATTTGAAAATAGCAATAAGTATGAGGGTACATAATATGGTATAAGAGCTTAAACTCATCAATACGCACTACTTATTTTGCATATTCTATAAGGTTTACAAGAGCTGTAGAAAACATAGTTTTATACGTGCAAATTTTACCACAAGATTATTTTCTTAATACTCCGTTACAGAAATCAATTAACGAAAAGTCTGAAGAAAGTGACGTATGTAAATCTATTTAAATAGGGACTATTTTCTTCAAGTTACAGATATTTACAATTGACCACCAAAAATGAATTCTATGTTGTATCTTGGCTGAAGATGAAATTTCTATCAAATTATTGCACTTTATATTAATGACAGTTATCATAAATGATATAGATCGTCATGGTCAGATCTGAGTACGATGTACATGTAATTTTTATTAAACATTTAAAGGTTCTTAAACATTTCAGAGTTAATATTAAATATGAATTTACAATTATTTTCATAAGATAATCACATAAGATTCTAAAACAGATTTTAAATAAAGTATTGCACTATTAGATATTATTTAATGAAAACTAACTTCAAGTGTATATCGATATTATCACAGAATTCATAAAGAGCAAAATTACTTTTGCAATTATTTTCTCAAAAGCATAATCATAATTAGGTTAATTCCTTCGTATGTATACGTATACAGATATTTTTGAGGATAACTAATTAAATATAGCGAAAACTTAATAAACATGAAAATCCAAAATAGTGGAATTTATATAGGTGAGTAAAGTTTGACTTACCTGTCAAGTTGACATTAAGTTCAAATAACATTATTGTAATGCAAAAAAGTTTACTAAACTGTAACGGTCTAATCTGATAGATGAGACCATACCAACTAAATGGCATCTACATGAACAACTGTTGTCCAGGGAGCAACTACGAAAGAAACCGCTACAATCCATATTCATCAAATTTGTTAGTTAAAACTTCTATATTCATTAAGGGATGAAATTTCGAAACATCAACTTAATTGTAAAATTACTATCCTGAAGTAACTTTTTATATTGCAGAATTTAAAGGATTATCCATAAAATATATAGTAGTGAAATACTTAAATTCAATTAGATATAAATTCACACAGATAGATTTTACAAACCATGCTGTCTTTTTCGTCACATAACTTACGAGAACTCAAACACAAATAATTTTATAGAGATGAGAGATGGCATTTAGACTTACAAACCTTTAGAAACATGTTGCTTACATTGATTTTCAAATACAACTAATTCCGATTATGGGAAAAACAATCTGTCTTGAAACGAACGCTTAACACGGCACGTGTGGGCTTGATTATGCCAGATATAACTAAATATAAATGGGTGTTTTATAGCCAAACGATATTTACAACTTCAACAAATAGTTTTCTAGGTGACATTTTAATGCTCTTACAATTCTAAAGAAAGGACTAACAAACGTTAACTTAGAACATTTGGATATGAAAACAAAGTTTGCTTTTAACAAATAAAACCTAATACTGATACAATATACAGGGTGATATACCAATAATTACCAAAGTTAGAGTTTTCTAAACCACTTTATGGATTAATAAAATAAAAATGCTTAAAAACACCGAAAAGTCTAAAAAAATACTGGTACTAATGGCGTTACCTTAATACTTATAATTTTGAGTTAAGTTTACCTTGAAGACGCGGGACCCCCGTAACAGTGTACACGCCTGAGAGAAAAAAAAATACAAAAATGGGGAATTTCGAATTACAAAACGCTACGTTAAAATGCATGCTTACTATTAAAAACTCAAAATGAGGCGTCAAAGTACCAATATGTTTAGGCAACTATTTTGCGATTTTCTTCTCTACCGGGAAGGTGGTTGTTCTAAATAGAGCCTGTTGTCTCACAGTTCTGCTTATCAGTCACTGAACAGTTTTATCTTAGCTGCACACTTCCTTTCCAAAATCGAGAGAAGAAATGAAAACGGTATCACTAATTTTGTCCATTTCGGAACACACCCAAAACCAACACAATCTAACTGAAGTTAGATGTTCTCGTACAAATATGTATTTATTTCTTATAAATAAAACTCGACATATCAATGAAACATCCTATATTACATGGAATGAAATATAGACATAGAACCAACATATCGTTAATTTCTTCATAACTAAAAAAGAAGACTAATTTTCTGCAGTTCCCGGAGATGTATTTTACATTCCTGAAATTTACCTTAAATTAAAAAATAGATATGCTTTTCCCACAAATATTACATTTTTACCAAAACATTAATTTATCAAGTTTTATTCTAACAAAGCCTTCACTAACGCTACCGTACACAAATATTTAATAGTGTTTCAAAGTAGAGTTTTGCGTAACTTTGCCGCAACCGCCATAAATTTGCAATACACATGTTATAGTGTAAATAATTAAGCATGCAAATAGTCAAACTACGTTAATTAATTAATTAGCAATAATTGACTGACGATTCAATTTGCATTACCGCTGATGTGAAATCATCAGCGAGAAATCCAGGGACCTCAGCTGATATTTAAAGCTCCAGTACATTATCAACAACGTCAGCTTACCTTTTTGACTTCTAAACAAAATCCAAACGGAATTCGCCGGAGAACCACTTTATTACATCCCCCGTTCAATTATATGGTGGTATCGTACTTTAAAGTTTAGACCAACACTATTGCTTAATCTATGAAAATCTATGGTGTGTGACTATTCCTACCTACCTCAAGTAGGAGTCATCTGCTGCCAAAAACTTTCACGTAAGCTCATTACTAATATCAATGCGACACGAGCATGACGGATCGTCGAATTTGAAGTTGCTCTAGGGTGCTGCTAACCGGTTTTATACAAACGATCCCTTCATGGTGAGGTCATTTCGTATACATGTCTGTAACACGTGTTCCTCACGTGTCCTTGACGCGCCAAATAACCGATTCCCATTATTTTATTAACGAAATTTTCATTTTTTAATTAATAGCATTGACATAATTTATATACATTTCATTTCTTGCTACTACTTATAAACAATTGTTAATTGTATTATTACCTCTTAAAGAATATTTCCAATATACAATTGTTTTGAATGCATTCAAAGAAATTAATATTATTACCGTGTTTTCAAAACTGGTTATTAATTCCTCCCTATTGTGAAGCAATTATTGAACCACGATTCATAATCAATGATTGTTCGTAACGCGTTTATACGTATTTCAAAAACTTATATTTTTTATGTATACCTGGGAAATATTATTTTTACAGTTTCTCATAACTGGTTATAAAATCACTTTCTATACGCAATTATGTGTACTGCATTTGTGTTGAAACAACAGAATTTGAAATATTACATTTACTAGCATTAACTACCTGCTGAAGAATTTAGACTGTCGATGCTAATATATTAACTACATTGAACTCACCTCGGTATTCATGTAAATTACCAAAAAAAATTTAATTCTGTGGGGTTAATCCCTACTAAAAATGTAATCTATTAGCCTAAAAGTAATAACTTTGCTCCAATAATCCTAATTTTAACTTACTTAACGCCGTAGCTTTACACACCCGTTATATGCGGGATTTCGTCCAAAAATATTCTATACTACCAATTAAATGTTACTTCTGTTTAGTTTAACTGTTACGTCTACGTTCTTATATCAGCCTTAAGTATTAAATAAAATTAAAAACCCAGCAACTACACAAACAACTCTGTAGGTGTCGCTAAAGGCGAAAAATCGGGAAGCTGTTTCTTCTGTTCCTCTTGAAAACAGAACACTTACAGAGAGCAGGCGCTTCATCACTTGGTGCTGGATCTCTAGGTTAGTACTATCTAAGTAATCGTGCGAGCTAAATTTTCCCGCCCTAGGAATGATTTACAATTGGATGATACACTAGAAGGTTGATACGTAACTCAATCCCATTTACCATATGACTCGACTTCTCCTCTTCAGGTTACCCACCCGCAACGATACACAGCTCCTGTTAATTCAAAATCCTCCTGAAAAAAGTAGCATTAAAACCTCAGACCCTCTAGAAAGAGAAACTGTCGTACTGGAAATGGATTCACAAACTGCTATTGTGACCCTCGATAGAGCCCGGAACCCGGCGCCGATTATCTAAATCTTCAAAGCTAGAAGCTAAAAATCTAGCAAAATAGATAATGAGCAGGAAATATGAAATTGATTTGAAAGAAAACAGCAGGTTGGTACATAGGATAAAGAAATAAAAAAGTCAAATGCAGAAAACGAGGCCTGTTTGTTATATATTTCAGGGTTTAAGCTCCATATAAAAGAAGCACCTTCTAATATTATTTATATACCAAAATTTGCCAAGCAAGGTAAAATTTTAATGATCTTATGTACTGCTGTTCAAATAGCACAAGAAACAATATATGTAAGACGTTGCCCCAATTTCTTTGATTTTCAAAATGCGATTTCCTCATTCAACTGGATTTGTTTGTGGGAGATAATAAACATTAGGTATATATAAAGAGACTACTAAATCTATTGGAATGGTCTGCCACGACTTAGATACAACTGAATGTCGCGACATCTTTCCGGCTGAAAGTTTTTGTTTGGATTTATGATCAATCCAGGTTTTACAATAATTTATGTACTGTAACGGCAAACTTTCTTTCATCGGGTAAGAAAGTTTGTAGAACAAGTAGGTCGAATGGATCGAATTTTGTTAGATAACGCAACGTATTGTCAAAATCGTAGGGTAAAGAATGCAATAAAGAGAAAAGGAATTAAGGTGCTACAAGCATTAGACATTCTAAAGCAAATCCTTGCGAACGATATATTCGAGAGGTCCTTAAGTTTTTACGATTGATAACTCAGGAGCGGCATGATTTTTGAGTCAGGTATTTACCAGAGATAGAGGAATACAAAAACTGTGTGCCAAATTCGGTGACAGGATTGTGTCTCGTTACGTTAATAAATAAGGTGAGATCGCTAAACCATGGAAGGGTGAAAATGATATAGAGAACATTACTAAACTATTAGATAAAGCTAGAAGGCGTATCGCAAAAATACAAAAAAGGAGAAAGATAAACGTAACCGAAAAATCCAGAAACGGATGATTTCTGAAATTGGGGATTTGGTAATTGTAAAAAGATTAAGAACATCAAATTGGAAAAAAGTATGTGGTAAATTATCATTACTGTATGAGGGCCCTATAGGGTTAGAGAAATTTTTGCAGGGAATAACACGAATGAGTTAGAAAATGAAAGAGGCTGTGATTTAAATATTTGCCCACCGCGTGAGGGTATCCAATTAACAATAAATAATAAATGGCAAAACCTCTAGCACTATCGTACCCTCACGTTTCGGGACATTGCCTCGCAAGCTGCAGCAGTCGGTGAGAGGGGAGGTTCATTAAACAAACACACTAAGACGAAATTCCGATTGTTTTATTAAATGGGCTACTAACTAAAACTACACCTAATTACATATGCATACAAAATTATACAGTAATTAACGTTATTTACAATAGGGCGCCACCATGGGAATTAAACGGCCCATGGACCAATCGCGGTAATAGCTCTCGTCGCACTTTGTTCGTGGGCGATGAACCAAGATTGCAGGACAGAAAATAAATCACTTCACAGGGACTAATTTTTTAAAGTCTCCGGCTAGCACAAACACAACTTAACTAAACAAAACTAAAATCCTTATTTTATGAATATTGATAACAGTTCTGGGAGAAACCACCCCAATACAATAATTAATTAACTCTACCGTAGTCTACTCAACTTGCAGATGGCGACGATCCTCCTTTAACCACGGGGTCATCAACACCAGGAAAAATACGACCTTCCCAAGGGTCAAATAGTACAGTAACGTGACTCCTGACCTGAGCTTTGCATACTCAGGTAGTCTCGTGGCTTAGTGATTAACGGCCTCTGACACCGTCGAAACACAATATAATAGGAGACCCTTCTAAAGCGATGCGGTCTTTAAAACAATAATCTAACGGATCAATTTACTTGAACTGAGCTTTAACCCGGAGTTGTATTTTATGGAAGTCGACAAGTACTGTATTTAAACAAATAACTGACTTATGCTGCATAACACAGCCTTGAGTTCATGGTAATACCACATATACTAATTACTTACTCAGAGAAATAACTAACTTAGAACATAACGGCACGCACTTGAATTCAGAGAAATAAAACACTTCACTCAATCTTGCAAATAACCGCCAGCTTTAAATTCTAACGCGTCTGGAAATAAACAACCCCCATTACCCCCGGCTGGCATCCTTATATACATTTAAGTTAATTGAAAAATAACTCCTTGCCTAGCTCTCATACTCGACTTAGGATACGCCGGTCGTAAATCTTTAAGATTAATTAAACTGCCAATTGCACTAAGATAGCCACACAAGCAGATCTCGGAACTAATTTTTAGTTGAGTACTCCGCTAATTGAAAAATTCCTTCCGACCACCCAGACATAAATAGGGTCCTAGAACATGATTGACATCTAATCATAGATAGCAACTAATCTGACATGTTTAGTGCCTTTCAAGTAAAGTGCCTTTAGAAAAATTAATTAACTCTTGGATTATATCTTCCTAGAACTTCGCTAGGACGCTACTTGGGTAATCTTGCAGCCGTTTACAATTGCAAACATACTTATGCTACAAGACCTTCATTCTAATAATTAGAATGCTAAAATTATACTAGAGAATAACTGTTTTTAGAAATAATGGAACTGAGCGTCTTAAAACAGTATGTTACAAGGCGTGTGCAGGGGTAGATACCATATAGAAAATTTGTATCATTATTTTCATACAGAAGATAAGTAATAAAATATAAAAAAATACACGCAGGGTAGTTACTTTATGTTGAAAACTAAAACTGAATTTTTAAAAACTAATTTACAGAACAAAATTTTAAATTTCCTAAGATTAAGCTTAAAACTTAAAAAACCGGAAAACACTAAAATTAAATGATTTCTATTAAAAAACTTAAATATGCTAGGAGCTGAAATAGTTTCTGTGTAAGGTAAATGAAATTTTATTTTTTATTAAAAATCAGGTGGGGATAATATATAGTGTTATTTGACATGTATTTATATTAGTTTTACAAAATGGTTTGTATATTGTTGTAGTCGATAGTGGGGCGTAGTTGGCGCTGATTAAGGAGGAAAAAGTTTTGAAGCACATCAGAGTTATGAATAATATATATATATATATATATATATATATATATATATATATTATATAAGTATGTATCTGCAAATATACACATATATGTATTATTGTGTAATTAGAAGCTAATTGTAGATTAACAAGACATACAGAAGGTCATGCGTTAAGCTAGAGGGTCTTTGATAAATTTATTTAGATAATTAGGTATTGTAAATAAAAATTAGAGTTTAGTCGACGTATGAAGGTTTAGGGTTAAGGTAATTTTAGGTGTATTTGTGTATAAATGACGTAGCATTATATTTAATTGGGATAATAAAGATTTAGAGGAAACACGAAATAAATACCGTTTTTATTTTGCAAAAGCTTTTGGTATTCGTTATCATCATCATTTGTTTTCGACCTTACTTAAGGTCGGTTTGACGCAGCTCTAACTTCTTTTCTATTCTGTGCTAATCTAAAAGCTCTACATACTCTTCACAACCTAAATTTCTAATAATTTGACTAATATAGTTTGGTCTAGATCTTCTTATATCTTTTTCCTATCCACCTGGCTCTACATAGATATTAGCAACCTGATAGTTGTTAAAGAACTCTAACATGTTTACATGATTACCATTTATAAGGAAATGAAATATAACCTGGTTATCCGCTTCAAAAAAGGAAAAGTGTTAAATTATATGTTATGGTAAGGCTTAAGCAACGAATCACTGCCAACATGCCAGACCGCTACCTAATTGTGAGTTATGTCATGGTGACGTTTATTAAATTATATGTTATAGTAAGACTTAAGCAACGAAACGTTACCAACATGCCAGACCGCTAACTAATTGTGAATTATGTCATGGTGACATTTAGTTAACTGATTTTTATTTTTTTTTGTTTTGTTTTCGAACATACTCAAAGTCGGTTTGCCGCAGCTCTAAATTCTTTTCTATTCTGAGCTAGTCTAAAAAGGTCTGCATACCTTTCACAACCAAAATCTCTAATAATTTGACTAATATAGCTTTGTCTAGGCTTTCCTTCTCTATTTTTATTTGGTATTCTATAATCTAAGACTTTACTAAATAGTCCCTCATGTCTTAACTGGTGCCCTATCATTCTATCTCTCCTGACCTTCAATTGTTTCTACATACAGGGTTCCTCACCTATCCTTCTAAAAACTTCCTCGTTTGTTACTCTATCTGTCCAACCAATCTTTAACATTCTCCTATAACACCAAGTTTCAAAAGCTTCTATCTTTTTCTTATCTACTTCTTTAATTGTCCAAGTCTCACTACCGTATAGTAGAACGCTCCATACGTACGACTTTAAGAAACTTTTTCTATTATCTAAACTAATACTATTAGCTATTAGTAAGTTTTTCTTTTTTAAAAACATTTTTCTAGCTTGAGCTATTCTAGCTAGTATATCCCTTCTGCTACGTCCATCCTTTGTAATTATACTATCTAAATAGCAAAATTCATCTACCTCCTCTAACTCGGTATTACCTATTTTTAATTTTGGTTTAGATTTAGGCTGTAACTCACTTGTCATTATCTTTGTCTTTACTGAGTTAATTCTCATATTATAGTTACTCTGTAGTATCTCATCTAAAATATTTAAAAACTCTCCTAACTCTTTTCTAGATTCTGCTATAATGGCTATATCATCTGCAAAACGTAACATGTTTATTTTCTGTCCCTGTGCAATAATACCCATCTCTTTTCTCTCTCTAGCTAAGTTTAAAGCTTCATCAATATAAACATTAAAAATCAAGGGAGACAGTATACAACCCTGTCTAACACCATTTCTAATCTTAGCTTCCTTTTCTATTTCATCAAATCTAATTACTACGCTTTGGTTTTTATATAGACTGTAAATAATTTTTCTATCCCTATGAGAGATTCCTATTTTTTGCAAAACCCTGAACATAACAATCCAATGAACCCTATCAAATGCTTTTTTTAAATCTACAAACGCGAAATGAGTCTTTTTATTTTGTTGTAACCTTTTTTCGATAATTACCGTAATCATTAGTATCGGTTCTCTAGTCCCTCCGTCTTTACGAGAAACATATTGGCCTTTGCCTAAATAATTCTCAGTCAAAGCTTCTACTCTATTTTTAATTATTATTGTTAGTATTTTGGAAACATGAGAAGTTAAACTAACCGTTCTACAATTCTCACACCTATCAGCTCCTGACTTTTTTGGAATTGGGATAATAATATCTTTTTCGAAATCTATTGGAACCTCGCCTGTGTCATATATTACTTTTACTAGTTCATATAATCTGTCTAAAGTTTTCTGACTTGCATATTTTATTAATTCTGCGGGAATATCGTCTATCCCTAGCGCTTTATTTAGTTTAAGATTCCAAACAGCTCTATCAAATTCCTCTCTTAATATTGAGAACCTTATTTCTACATCCTCTTCTTGGTCGTTCTCTAACTCATCCATATCGTCTCCCTAATATAAATCTTCTAAATATCTTTTCCATCTATCTGCTATCTCAACTTTATTTATTAGAAGTTCATTATTCTCGTCTCTAATACCATTATATTTTTTTCTATCTTCCCCAAAATACTTTGTAACTGCCCAGTAAGCCCTGGCTGTCTTACCTATTCTCAAATCATCTTGTATTCCCTTACAATTCTCCTCCATCCATTTATTTCTAGCTTTTCTACACTCATGTACTATCTTATTTCTAACTATTATATTTTTGCTTACTTTCACTATCCACCTCTCTGAGAGGTTTAAGCTTTCTTCTATTCTCTATTAAATCTAATATCTCCTTTGTTACCCAGGGTTTGTTTTCTCGTTTCTATTTTTTTCTTACCTATAGTCTGTGTTGCTGTATCATGTACAGTCAGTTTTATTTCTTTCCATCTATTTTCTACGTTCCCTCCTACAGCTATCTTTTTGCTCTTATTATCTAATACTTGTTTATATTTCTCTTTTACCCTACTATCATTAAGCTTACCTAGATCCCATCCCTCTCTTTTAACCTTTCTCAATTTTTTAAATTTTAGTTTATACTTCATTTTAATTAAGTTATGATCGCTATCTATGTCAGCCCCTGGATAACTACGACAGTTTTTAACTTGGTTTCTAAATCTTTGTTTAACTAAAGTATAATCTATTTGGTATCTAGCCCTATCACCTGGCGCTTTCCAGGTATATCTTCTCCTAACATGTTGTTCGAATAGGGTATTTACAGTTACTAATCTATGTTCCTGGCAAAACTCAACTAATCTTTCTCCTCTATCATTTTGTCTGCCATACCCAAATTTTCCTACCATTTTTCCCTCACTACCTTCTCCCACTGACGCATTAAAATCGCACATAACTATTAAATTCTCATCTCCTTTTACTTTTCTCACTATACTATTTATATCCTCGTATACCTTTTCTACTTCCTCATCCTCGTACTGAGTTGTTGGCATGTAAACCTGTACTAAAACAGTGTCTGTGGGTTTTGTACTCGAATTCGTTAACATAGGGTAAAACCAGAAATATTTCAAACCATGCAAACAAACAAGAAAAACTTTATCTAAACGAACGAGGCTACAAAATTTAATATGTTCCAAGAAAGATCGACCGTTGGATATTTGTGTAAGCAACATACAGCAAAGGCAGGTGACCGTTAAAAAATAGGAATCGATATTGTACAAAGAAAGATAGCAATTTTGTATGTGCTAGTAAAGGAGCATATATAACATATGTTGGTTAGTTTGTTGACTTTTAAATGGGCAGATAAACAAAGATAAATCGAAGCATACAAGTATGACAGAGAAACAGCATAAGATATCAAGGTAATTATAAACTTAGTACAGTAGGGACACAGAACCAAGCGGTTATAGAGAAATATGGACTATGCAGAACGTATGAATATGAAAGAAAAGCACTATATTTTTAGGATTTAATCAAAGAAGTAGTATGGTTGGGAGACGATATACAAATTTGTTTGGAGAAGGTAGACAAATCAATAGTTTCAAAGAATTTTAACAGCGGACACGGATCGGTTAAAAACAAGGGAGAGAGTTTGAGTGATTTGGTTGGACGTTAAAGGTAGACGCGCAACAAGTTAGTTTTAGGAAAGGTAAATATCAATCAGAGAGAAGCATAAATGTGAAAGTACGCTAATATAGGAAAGAGATGAAAGATATTTGTTTTAAATGGAAAGCGTGGACGGAGCCAGAATTAAAAGTTCGTTGAGACTAGTTTACGCCGAAGCATAAAGTCGGTTGATGGCTTTGTCAGGTTTTCCGAGTATTTTGGTGTGTGTGTCGAACGATATTCAGAGAAAACCAAAACGGTCAGAGCTTTTCACGGGAATTGAGAATCGGTTACAGTTCTAAGGAGAATTGTTGTGTCCGTTAGAAGTTTTCGTGCTAAATTTCAACAGAGGGGGACGACGGTGGCTATATAATCACCCAAAAGGAAGGGTGACACTCTCTTAATTTTTCGTCGTACCTACGTTCTACAAAGTTACTTCCAGTGAAATATTTAGTGAAGTTATATTTTGTTTGTTAAGATAAGTACGCACAAGTGTGTGTAATATGTAATATCTAGTTATATAAAAGCTCGAAGTTGAATAAAGAATTGGAAACGGAACTTAGATGGAATAAGTAAGTACTACGATCTCTATTTTAGTTTTGGAATGTATTAAAATATTTGGAAATGAATGGTGAAGGCAGCAATCAATAATTAACTTGTTATAAATTGGAAATTTTGGAAGTTGGATGTGGAGGGTTATTTTAAATGAAGAGAAATTTTGGGGTAGCAGCATGCAGAGAGCGACATTGATTCAAGCAGATAGTAGTTCCATGGAGTAGAGCTATACTCGGCGGCATCATCAGCACGGGCTAGTTGGAGGAAACCTGTAAAGGATTGTTACCATTTAATAACTTTTATGCAAACAATGTGTGGTGACTATTTGCAATGATTCTTTATACTTTTTGTGCTTTGGTGTATTTTTGTTAATTGTTGTATTTATTAAACTATAAATATATGGGACTATCGAGGTAAATGAAATTCATTTAGGTTGGCAAAGAGTATAGGTTTACAGATAGCCAGGATGTATTGTAAAAAAGTATAGAGAGCTTATTTAATTTTGTTTGGTAGTGCTGTAAATTTGCACCCATGGTTAAAAAGTTTTACTATAAGCTCATGTTAAGACGAAGGAATAAAGTCAGGTATGAGAAAAGCCCTCTCACTTTAACAAAATAATTGTTTAATAAGGTGATCGAAATGAAACATTTTCTTGAAAATAAAATTGCTTTTAGTAAGAGGTATCCAAGTGTACATAATGAAAAATATTATGAAAATGTAATATTTATTGACTATAAATACAGAGTATTGTATCTTGTGAATTGCGTTATTTGGAGTGTGAATGTGGAGTGAATTTTCTTTTAGGTTATAGCATGGTAGCAGCGAGGTGGAGTTTTTGGATTCAGCAATCCAGGTAAGCGTCTGTGTTAGTATAAAAGTCCTTAGAGAAGTGAAGGGGGCAGAACGGAGCAGCCGAGGCGTCTACACAACATTTTTGGCTTGCCAACGGAAAGGCTTGAATAGTTACAGCCGAAAGCTTCACAACATTATGGCGACTCGAACTTGAAGGGCTCGATTCCAGATAAAAATTTGATTTATTTTAGGAAACTGACGACCTGGAATTAAGAAGTTAATTGGTTTTGTATATAATTTTGGTTTTTTGTGTGTGTATTTTAATTTTTTAATTAGTGGATGTAAGAGTGGTATGCTGTGAGCGGATGTTAACAAAAGAGTGGCTTAGGAGTAAAGGAGGGGAAATTGGAAATGACGACAGTGCGTTATTTGCAAAATCAGGAAAAATAGAGGAAGCAGGAGGTAGTAGGGATCAATCAAGAACGGAATCGGGAGATCAAGGAAATGAGTTGATAATAACAACGTTAGGGGAAATGCGACTAGGTAGGGAGGATTCAAACCGGAAGTTAGAGCAGATGAGTGCAGAATCAAATAGAAAGTTTGAGAAAATTTGAGAAATGGTGGAAGAATCAAAAAGGAAAGTGGAGCAGATGAGTGCAGAATCAAACGGGAAATTTGATCAAATGAGTGAAACACTAAGCGGAATTAGGGAAACCGTAAGTGAGGAGATAGAGAAGTCCACCAAGAAATTTTCTGATTTCAAAAATAGTTTAACGGTAAAAATGGGGGAGTTTGAAATGAGAGTTGAAAAAAATGAGAGGAATATAAAAAGTATGCAGAATGAAATGGTGCAATTAAAAACAAAAGTGAGGATTTTTTGTGAAGAAGAAATTAATGGGGAAATGACTAAAGTGACTGAATCGTTTACAGATCAGTTGGGCAGGTTTGAGAGCGAGGTTACAGGGATCGGACATAATATTCGTGCTTTAGCGAGGAATAGCCCATGAATTTTTTTGGGTTACATTTCAGTTAAGCAACAAATGAAATTCTTTGGTGACAATAGGGTGAACCCACAAATCTTTATAAATAATGGTAGAACATTAGTTTGCAATTTGTACGATGAACAGGCAAAGTTAAATGTGGCAAAAGCCTTATTAAAGGATAACGCAGAAACCTGGTATAATTTAGCAGGGCAAGATATAACGTCATACCTAGATTTTGAGGAGAAATTCCTTAAACATCATTGGAATGATCATAGGCAGGATCAGGTTAGGGATGATCTAATCACAGAAAAGTATAGAGGGGAGTTTGGAGAATCCCGTGAACAATACGCAATCAGGAAATATAGCATCGCAAAACAATTAAGCCCACCATTGACAGATCGTCAAATTATAAAATACTTGTCGCGACATTTTGAGGTTGAAGTCAAGCAACACGTTGCTTTACAGAATATAGTAAATAAGGAGAAATTTTTAAAGTACCTGCAAAGGTATGATGACGTAGCATTTGGAAAACCTCGGGAGAGCAAGGACAGAAATATTAGTTTAGTAAAATTTGACAATAGAAGCGAAAATGTGTATAATCAAAGGGGGACAAACCAATATCAAAATTTTAGGAACAACTGGTGACAACGTGGTAATAATTTTAGGAGTAATAGTAGTACAAGGGAAGCTATTCCAAGACACAGAGTACAAAGGCACAATAGCTTGCCAGAAATCAATAGGCCATCGACGATTGGTTGTAGTGGAGAGAGATCCGAGGGTCAGGACACGAATAGGAGGACATACTCACAGGAGGTGGAAGGACAACCTGAACCTAGTGGTGAGACCAGAACTTGGCAGGATTTTTAATTTCAAACAAACCACTAGAAATAAACATCTGTAAATGTGAACATCTCCGCGAATTTATTAATATAGAGAAAGAAGGAGAACCGGAAGGGGATGAGAAAATTTGTTTGCCGGTGGTGGAAGTCAAAATTTTAAATAGGTGTGTAGGATGGTTGCTCAATTCAGGAGCAAAAGCGAGTTTGGTATCGGAGGAATTCGTTAGAAGATCCAAGCTGAAATTCAGAATAGGGTTATGCCGAGAAAAAGGAGTCATTTGATAGCTCCGAATAAGAAGAGGTTTGCTCTAGTAAATAGTATTGTAATATTAAGGGTAGAAATTGGAATAGTAAGTTGTGAACAGAATTTCATCGGCGTTCCTGAACTCAAATTTAAAAGTATTTTAGTGGTAGATTGCATGAAGGAGATGGGTATTGCGATTGATTGTAATAATAGTTTGGTGAAGGTTAGAAACGTAGAGCTGCCCTGGATGGGTAGTTATAAGGTCACCGAGGATGATACGGGGTTAAATATAAACGTTATAGAGGTACATGAAGAGCAGATGAATATAGGTAATACTTTTAAATGTCCAGATGGGAAACGTGAAGAGGTGCGAGATTTATAAAAGAAAACGTTCAGAGTTGGTAGGAGTACAGGCAAGCACAGCAGCAGGTTATGTACATGTGATGAAATTAAGTAGTTTAGAGTATGTTAGCATGAGAATTTATTCAATACCCGCAGCATGCAGAAATCTGGCCCAACAGGAAGCATAAATCCTCGACCTGGAGGACCACGCCGAATATTGGCATCTTTACGCTCTGAACGTCCGAAGCGGTCGATGGGCATTTTAAAACTGTTTAATTATTTACTGAGCTCACTGCTTCTTCTCTCAACTCTTCTATTATGGACACCATGTCGTTAATGTTTTCCTCGCTTGTATTTCCAGCTCGGTTGGATGCGTTCAACAATCTCAGCCGATCCACAAATCCATGCACATTTTCCAGTAGACATATTGCACAGACTTTGAATTTAAACTTTTGTAAAACCGAGAGAAAAGCCTAAACCCGCGCCCTTAGACTATTTCTGCTCTTTAGCTATTTTCTTTCGGGGTTTCCCCAAAATTCGGTGAGATATTTTTGCACCTACTTGTTAAACTTTTTGTTATTTATTGGGAATCCGCTTAAATCGTGAGCCGCAAACGGGTTAAACTTTCTTCTCAAAATCGATGCTGATTTGATTATTTCCAAGTAATTCGGTAAATTTTCATGCAGATTGAAATCGCCATCTTCGGGGCTGATGTCTTTATAAACCAGCAGATTGTATAAACCCCTCGTACCAGGGTATATCACATTATTTAATGTTATATCGCTAGTTTCCTGGTTAATTTCCAATACACTATTCCACAAACTCTATGAATCGGTTTCGGTATTATACTTTACTCCATAAATTGATTTGTCGATATTTTCGTCTTTGCCTCTTGCTAACACATCTGCATAGTAAAAATGGAACGGTTTTTCTGAAACGAGTTGCTTAATTTTCTTTATAGGTACTTCCATGTCTTCGACTTTAACCCTTGTTGTAGGTGTGGGAATTTTTTTGGTGATTGCTTGCAACTGGGAAGCGGTTACTTGCAAGGGATCGATCAATTGTTTATGAGCTTTTTTGAATTTTTGCTAGGATGTAGTGTCACCCTTTTTGTACGCCATAAACTTTTCTCGTACGACATCCAGCATAAGATGAAGCTTACGTTTATTTGCAATAAAATTGTTATCGTCCGTCATCATGAAACTTTGGATTGGGACTAACCATTAGCAGCTTTTTTTATATTTATATACTAGTCAAAATCCTTCCGGTACCGCCTCTTATCGAAATCAAAATCTTTCACAATAGTTATAAAATTGTGTTTCGAGACACCTCCACCCCAGCACTGTAAGCACATTTCTTTAAATTTTGGATATGTCATGTCACCGCTTATATGATCAAGAAAGATATGGCGAAGGTTTGTGTCATCCTGTTTCCATAATGCGATTACATTGGTGTTATCTCTTAGTCTATGTTTTAAGGCACTAGCGTAATTTTGACATAGGTAGCATGCATCTATTGCTTTATGTCTCCCAAATGAAGAAAACTAAGTGATTTTACTTTGCTCGTTTGCAGATATATCATCGAAAACCATAATTGAATCTTCTTTGGTATCTCCCGGTTCAATCAAATCATCGTAATTAGCAAACTCATGGTACCCAATTTCTTCTTTAAATGGTGTAAAACGTTTCTAAACAATTCGTATTCCGGCTGATATAAACTTTTCGAAAATACATAGACATTTTGAAATCTAAGGGCGTTCTCGTGCAGGATCAGTGATATTAAAGCGTTGGTCTTCCCACAACTCGATGGTCCCGCGAATATAGCTCGTATGTTAGACGGGAACAAAGGACCGTGTTTACCCATATTGTTAGGTGCAGAAACCAAGGATTCGTCAAAGTGATATACCGGTATTTTAACTTCTTGTATAACATCTCTGGATACATCGTTGGAATTATGTAATTTCTTCACGTTCTGCAACCTTTTAACATATCTGCATAACGTTGTTCTAGGTATATTATATTTTTTACTAGCAGCGTAGAAACTCGAGCCATCCAGGATATCCTCTGCTGCTTTTGTAATAGATTGTTTGGAGCACCACTGATTGCTTGAATGCGACATCTTTCGAAAAATGTCTTACTATAACTAAGCTCAACCCAAAACTACTTCCTTATAGACCAAATTTTATCTCCCTGCTCACATAAACATATAACCACATGATCATATGACCACATGACCATTTGATCGCACGACCATATGACCACATGACCATATGACCACATGACCATATGACCACATGGCCATATGACCACATGAACATATGACCACATGACTATATGACCACATGACCATATGACCACATGAGCTAGAGTGATAAGACATTTCGGTTATATTTGGTAGTAGATATTTGTCATCTACCGTTTTTTCATTTAACTTTCTATAGTCTATTACCATTCTGTACTTTCTCTTTCCGGTTGCGTCTAATTTCTTAGGTACTATTAACACGGGGTTGCTCCATGGTGAATTGGAGTGCTGGATTATGTCTTGGTTTAATAAGTCTGCTACTTGTCTGTCAGCTTCTTCTTGGCTTGCATGAGGCAGTCTATATGCTTTTGTAAAGATTGGCTTATTGTCTGTTAACTCGATATTATGTTTTACTGTGTTGGTGAATGTTAATGGTATTCCTTCGCAATGGAATATGTCGCGGTATTCAAAACATAAGTTTTTAATTGCTCTTTCTTCTTCTTGGTTGATATCGGTATTGAAGCGGATGTTATTTAAATTTTCTCTTAACATTTCGTCATGTTCTATTGGGTTGTAATCGTTTTCTAAATTTTCGTCTATTTCGATTTCGTTAAAATTTAGTTCTTCTACGTTAATTAGGTCTGTCAATGATAATTCTACAAGATAGTCGTTTGAATTTAATATTGTTGTGGTTGCATAGTTATCTTTTATTTGCACTAAGGCAGTTGGGGTTTCTACTCCTTGTTGAAATGTCATATGATTTATTATTCCTAAATTTTTGTTAGATTTTACTGGGATTTTTATTTTTCTTTCCGTTCGGGGTTCTATAGTGTATTTTTGTTCGATTTGTGTGTTTTGAAATTTAATGGGGATTTTTCCGTATTTCGTCCTTAATAAGCGATTTTTAATGTCAATGTTGGCTCCTAATTTTCTTAGAAGGTCCATTCCGATTAAGCCGTCATATCTGTCGTTAAATTCGAATACACAAAATTTATGTTTCATTTTAACATTAAATGTTCTCGGTAAGGGTATATTAGCTATAAATTGGTGTATTGTCGTTTGATGGGCTGTTTTAATTTTAAATGGTTTTCTTTCTACATAATCTAAATAATGTTTTTGTACGGTTCTGGGGCTAATTAATGTTTCTGAGGATCCGGTGTCGATTAATAGTTTGAATTTGGCGTGGGGTATTTCTATGTATGGTAGTACAGTATTGCCCGAAATAAACAGTACTGAAACTAAGTTGGCGGTGTTTTTATGCGTGCACTGTCACACTCAAGTTAGCTAGTATAGACCTGTCAAGTAAACCTTAAACAAGTAATTAGTAGGGCCTAATTGTTAAAAATGGTGTTAAGTACAGAGGAGAAAGTGTTTCTGGTAGAGCATTATTTTCGTTCATACGGAATCGGCCGACGTAATGGTGCAAGTTTGCTATTCGTGTCTGATCAATTCACACAAAGGTTTAATAAACGTTCTCCAAGTAATGCTGTAATTTTGAAGGTTATTGAAAAGTTTAGAAATACAGGTAGTGTATTGTGCCAACGAAAAGGAAACTTGGGGCGTCCCAGGACAGTTAACAACAACAATAACCATGAACGTGTTTTTGAGCAAATCTTAGAAAATCCGAAAGTCAGCCAGGCAAGGACAGCGTTACAACTTGATTTAAAAGAACTTCCTTTCAAAGAATCCTGAAGGAGCTGGGTACATTTTCGTATGTGATTCAGGTACATCAACAACTACATCCTCGGGATTATCGCAGTAGAGTGGAATATTGCGCCAGAATTCTCGCGTTACAGTATGAAAATCCTGAATTTTGAAAATGTTTGGTTTTCAGACGAAGCACATTTTCACTTGTCAGGCTATGTGAATCGTCGCACAAATCGATTTCTGGGCTTTGCCTGACCCGATGAGGTTCAAGAGGTTCCTTTACATAGTGAAAAAGTGAGTGTCTGGTGTGCTGTTTCCGGACACGGAATCATTGGTCCGTACTTTATCGAAGAGAATGGTAGGCAAGTCACACTTAATCAACAGAGGTACAGACAAATTTTAACACCGATTTATCCCTGATCTACGTCAATTCTGTCGTGCACGTAACTTGGCATTTCGAAATCAATTTTTTCAGCAGGACGGGGCAACTTGCCATACTGCTGCCGCAATTCGTCAATTTCTTCAAGAACATTTTCCAAGCAAATTCATATCACGATTTACTGACTTCCCTTATCCTTCACATTCTCCAGACCTCACACCTCCAGACGCATACATTTGGGGCATGGCTAAAAATGCCGTTTTCAAACGGGCACCACAAACCATCGATGAATTAAAGGATGCCGTTAGAGTCTTCTTCGCAGCCCTGAGACAACCCTTATTCAATAACATGACCAGAAACTTAGAACATCGTTATGAAGTCTGTCTCGAACGAGGAGGTGCACATTTAGAACATATAATAAAGTGTCAATAATATGTATTTTTAAATATACAAAACAATTACAATTTCAGTACTGTTTATTTCGGGCAATACTGTACTAAGTGATTTATGTTATTTAAGTTTATTAAGTTTGGTCGGTTATGAATTGGTCCATTTGAAAATTTGAGTTCGAGTTTTCTTCGTCGTACTCCTCGTAAGTTTCGTATTGTTCGTCGCGTTCATAAATTTCTGCATGGTTTGATTCATTGTTCGTACTTGTCTCAATTTAATTATTCTGGTCAGTGTCAAATTTTTCTACTTCTTGGTGAAATAGCTCTTCCGATGTAAAATTGCGTTTCTGATGAGGGTTTGGTCGGATATGTGTTATCTTTGTATGTTGTCTGGTGTTCCCAGATGAGGTATCCATTGGTGTTGGTTTATAATAATTATTAGGGTTGTTATGATTATTAGTCATTGGTGTATTTCTATTGGGGTTTGCGTTGAATGCTGGTCTTTGTTGGTTTAAGTTTTGATTAAATCTTGGTAGGAATGCGGGTTTCGTAAAGGTTGGGTTGAATGTTGGTCTTGAAAAGTTTTTATATTGATTATTAAAATTTGTATTGTTAAATCTTGGGTTATTAATTCGCGGTTGATTTGTTTGTGCGTTAAAGGGTGTGAATTTTTGTTGAGGGGTTGTTTGTCTTGTAGCTTGTATAGTTTTTATTGGTGAATAGCTTTTATTCGCGTTGGGGTTGTATAGTCTGTTGCGGTAATACATTACATTTTCTTCTTCTATTACTAGGCTCATAGCTTCTTCTAGATTTTGGGGTCGTTGGAATCTGATTTTATCCGATAGTCGTTCTGGTAAAGCGTTTATATACGTGTCCAGTGCCATTTCGTCATATATTTTTGTTTTTAAATGTCTAACGTTTTGATCGGGTTCTTCGATTTTTAATTTTGTTAGTATTAAACTTCTCACGTCTTGGCATTTCATTCCGAATTGGTAGGGGGATTGGTTGTGTTCCATTATAAGGTTTATTAGGTCTCGTACCAGGCTTTTTATGTTACGTTGGTCTCCAAAATATGCAATTAGTAGCTGTTTAAATTCTTGCCGTTCTTGTAAATCGTCCCTACTGGCGATTAAGGTTAGTGCCCTTCCGGTTAATTTACTAATTATCAAGCGTATAAGCAATGAATTCCTTTCGTTATCTACGGGTTTGTAGAAGGTTTTTAGGAACATTTCGGCTCCTCCAATGAAATTTCCAAGATGCGCCTGCGTGCCATCAAATATCTGATTTATCTCCAAATAGAGTCGCATGTCTGTGCTACTCATGTTGGTT
Organism: Platerodrilus igneus; assembly: GCA_036346225.1. Lineage (NCBI taxonomy): Eukaryota > Metazoa > Arthropoda > Insecta > Coleoptera > Lycidae > Platerodrilus > Platerodrilus igneus. The sequence continues at coordinate 74,855 of JARFIW010001128.1, read as the reverse complement.
AAGGGTTGTTTTCGATTTTGGGTAATTTCAAAAATTTTTTTTTTTTTTGAATTGAGGTTTATTTCGCTATGTGTATTGTTATTTTTGCTTTGGATTTACTAAGTTTCCGTTGGGGTTGTGAAATTTCAAATTTTGTAAGAATTGGGGTTGACTTATGCTTTGGGTGTATTAATTTTCCGTTTAGTTTTGATAATTTCGAATTTTGTAAAAATTGGAATTGATTTTCTATTGGTAACGTTAATTTTGGGTGTGATTTTATTAAATTTCCTTTTAGATTGGATAATTTCGAATTTTGTAAAAATTGGGGATGATTTTCCTATTTGAAACGTTAATTTCGGTTTGGGTTTATTGATTTTTAATTTAGGTTAGGTAAATTCAAATTTTGTAATGATTGAGATTTTTGCTATTTTCAGCGCTATTTTTGGTTTGGATTTGTTAATTTTCAGTTTAGATTGGGTAAATACAAATTTGGAAAAATTGAGATTTTTTTTTGTTATTTTCAGCGTTATTTTTGGTTTGGATTTGTTATTTTTCAGTTTAGATTGGGTAAATTCAAATTTGGTAAAAATTGAGATTGATTTTTTTATTTGTAGTATTAACTTTGGTTTGGATTTGTTAATTTTAAGTTTAGACTGCGTCGGGTTATTTTTAGAATCGTAGTCGCTGTTATTTGTATTTAGTTAAACAGTGCGGTGATGTACTTGTGAGATTTATACTCGATAATGTTGATTTAATTACCGTAGTCTTGAATTTGCCTGTTTCTGCTTTCTGAAGAATCTGAAATGGATGGATTTGTTCTTGCTTAGCTTTATGTTAGTTCAGTTCTGTTAATTTGCAATTATATCTGTTTTATAAACGTTTAGTTCGTCGGTCTTGTATTCTAATTATAACTTGCAGGTTAATTACTTCTGCACTTTATTGTTGCAATTAAATACTAAAAAATGTAGTCTTTGTTATTTAATCACGTTTCTTGGTAATAATTGCGTACGTGCTTAATAACATATGATTATACTTGTTGAGGTAATTAATACTTACAGGTGTTAATAGGAATTAAATACTTTAGTTCGGTACTCGCTGAATGCTTGCATAAATGATACGTCTAATTATTTTTAGGTATCTCGGTGATGCACGACTTGTAACTGAATCACCGTAATGTGCGTTTTAATTAAAGCTTCTTATGATGACCGTTTAACTTTACTCAGAATTGTACTGGAATAATGCACTTTATAAATGATGAGTAATTTTTAATTAAAAACGTTTAGCTTTGTACTAAGATGGTTGCAATTTTACGCGCTTTTATTATTCCGTGATGGATTTAATTACTTATAATGCTGCTTTTATGGATTTAATAATGCAAATTGCGTTACTTTAGTAATGTGAAAGTTATTGCAATTCTCCGAGGTTTTTAAGTGTGTAATAAGAATGCTTCCTCCGCGGACTTTGATTATCTTAGGTGAGGGTTTTAGATTACGGTGGTTTTAGGTTACCGTAGCAGAGTTTTTGCTGTAGTTTATACAGTATTATAAAGGTCAATGTTTTAATTAATCGTTCCGTGATTGCTTTGAAGAATTAGCTTTAACTTTGAAATTAATTTGAAAATGTGCGTTTGAATCGCGCTAGTTAATGTTTCTTATTTGGTATTAGTGAGTGTGCGTCCGTTATTTTTGATTTATTTTTGAGTTTGTTTTAATAATTGTGGTAAGAATCTCTTAAATATCAAGTCTCATTTGCTTTTTAAAGAAATCTCTATTAAATAATCAAGTCTCTTTAAACATTCGTCTCATAAAATGTTATACAGTCTCGTTTTTTTGAAAATAATTCACTTTGTAATTATTTTTAAAACAATATTGGCTTAAAATAAAATTCATAAAACAATAATAATCAATGGTAATCAATAATAAAATAATAATACTAGCATATATCAATTATAGTTTATGGTTTAAAAGGTATAAAAGGGAATGAACTTACATTAATTTCATCTGTTTCTTTGGTGGGCTCGATCGATGCTGTATCTTGTACACCTTGGTTTGTTTGTTGGATTTAGACGATTTTTGTTCTTCGTCCAACTTGGTTTGTTGCTGGATTTAGACGATATGTGTTCTTCCTCCAACGTGGTTTGGGTTCTGTCAAAATTTCGAATTAAAATTCTTGGTCACCAATCCTCCGATTTTTGGATTCTTAGTGCCCTTTTGACATCCCTTACCGCTGCGCCAGTTAAGGTTCGGGCCTTTGGAGCTGTGTTTTTAAAAAACAACTTCAAACACTTAACAAATTTTTAATAACTTAAACAGAAATTACAATGAAATTTAGAATAGCTGGTTCATAATAACTTTAATAAAAATAATTAATTGTACTGGTGAGTAGCTTAAACAACGAAGTATGGAGTTCGAAGACTGACTGCCGGGCATTGAGCTCCCGGGCTTTCTATAATAACCTGCCCCTCACACGGCTGTGGGAACTTGCAGATCTCGTGTCTGCGTTTCTCTTAATTGTACACTTTATTACAATGTAACAACTTAATTCTAAGTAATTGCGGTATGTTGACCGCCTGTGACCTGCCACCTGCAGTATCACTGCCCTCTTGGATGCAAACTTGCATTCCGTTCTCATGAACTGTCGATAACCTCTCTGGGTTATCCTTGTTTTACAATGTTGCAATGGACTTATACTTTACTTAACAATTTCTAATAATTCCTATTAGATTCGATATATCAATATATATAGGTAATTGGGGGGTACATAACTCGCATAGCATTTTCCATAAAACTTTGCACTGTGAACTTCATGTAAAGATCCTGGGTAGTGTAAATCGCATTCAAAAATAAATATATCCTACATCAGAATCATCGACAATAATAAGTAACGCCTAAACGTAATATTTCTGGACTGTAAAAAAATTTGAGAAGTTCAACAATCTCGCAATTAACATATATATTGCATAAAAAATACTAAAATACTCCCATTCTGTTTAAGTGAAAATTTAGGGAAAAAATAGAACCAATTAATCTGATGTTACGTTTTCTTGTAGAAGTTGATATTCATGCCATCATCTAAATGGAATATGCAAATCGTGATATTGTGCAACGCATAGCATTTTCCATAAAATTTTGCACTGTTAATTTTATGTAAAGATACTGGGTAGTGTAAATCGAATTCAAACATAAATATATCCTACATCAGAATCATCGTCAATATTAAGTAACGTCTAAACGTAATATTTCTGGAATGTAAAAAAAAATTGAGAAGCTCAACAATCTCGCAATTAACATATATATTGCATAGAAAATACTAAGATACTCCCATTCTGTTTCAGTGGAAATTTTGGGAAGAAATAGAACCGATTAATCTGATGTTACGTTTTCTTGTAGAAGTTGATATTCATGACATCCTCTAAATGAAATATGCAAATCGTGATTTTGTGCAACGCATAGCATTTTCCATAAAACTTTGCACTGTGAACTTCCTCTAAAGATCCTGGGTAGTGTAAATCGCATTCAAAAATAAATATATCCTACATCAGAATCATCGACAATATTAAGTAACGCCTAAACGTAATATTTCTGGACTGTAAAAAAAATTGAGAAGCTCAACAGTCTCGCAATTAACATATATATTGCATAGAAAATACTAAAATACTCCCATTCTGTTTAAGTGAAAATTTAGGGAAAGAATAGAACCAATTAATCTGATGTTACGTTTTCTTGTAGAAGTTGATATTCATGCCATCCTCTAAATAGAATATGCAAATCGTAATATTGTGCAACGCATAGCATTTTCGATAAAATTTTACACTGTGAATTTTATGTAAAGATACTGGGTAGTGTAGATCGCATTCAAAAATAAATATATCCTACATCAGCAAGAAAGATCGACAATATTAAGTAACGTCTAAACGTAATATTTCTGGACTGTAAAAAATATTGAGAAGCTCAACAATCTCGCAATTAACATATATATATATATATATATATATATATACACATATATAAATATATATATATATATATATATATATATATATATATATATATATATATTGCATAGAAAATACTAAAATACTCCCATTTTGTTTAAGTGAAAATTAAGAGAAAAATAGAAACGATTAATCTGATGTTATGTTTTCTTGTAGAAGTTGATATTCATGCCATCCTCTAAATAGAATATGCAAATCGTGATTTTGTGCAACGCATAGCATTTTCCATAAAACTTTGCGCTGTGAATTTCATGTAAAGATACTGGGTAGTGTAAATCGCATTCAAAAATAAATATATCCTACATCAGAATTATCGACAGTATTAAGTAACGTCTAAACGTAATGTTTCTGGACTGTAAAAAAATTGAGAAGTTCAACAATCTCGCAATTAACATATATATTGCATAGAGAATACTAAAATACTTCCATTTTGTTTATGTGAAAATTTAGGGAAAAAATAGAACCGATTAATCTGATGTTACGCCAGTCATTGCAGTCCCATATAAATTATTGACATCAAAATACATTAAATATTTAGAATTAATATTCTGTCTTTTAATGCAATTGGAATTGGATCGTGATACTGAATCAACATGTAAATAGTTATAAAGTCCGAAACGGGAACAAATGTTGAACACTCTCTTTAAACAGATCATGATTGTTTATATTTACCTTTGAGTATAACACTTCACTGTTAGCTTAAAATTTCACTACTAACTTCGATCACTAGCAAAATTACTTTATAATTAATATCTGTAGAAATTTATTGACTATTTATACATAAATACTTTCTGATGTAAGCAAATTTGAAATCTTGCTGATAACTATAAAAAAATGCATATTTGCAATTTGTTTTCAGACAATGAATCAAATTCATTATGTTGCTAAGAGCACTATTATTTTTGTTTACACACTGTTTTTTTCTATTCATTTCAGTATTGAAACAGTACTGACACTTTAGAAAAAAATTACAGATTTGCATCGTTTTCTGAAAAAATTGCAAATGAAAATTTAAATATTCAGCTATCTACTTATTCTAATGAATAAAAAACAGTATGTAAGCAAAAAATAATTATGCTCTCGACAAAAAAAAATACCGATAACGATCAACATTGCATTCTTTGAGCTTTGGTTACTACTTTACAAAATTTTTATAGAATATCCAGCTAACCACAGTTTTGATTAAGTATTACGCTACAATCCCATTCAGTTTCCAATTGCATTAAAAAAAATAACAAAATTAGAAGCTCAACAATCTCGCAATTAACATATATATTGCATAGAAAATACTAAAATACTCCCATTTTGTTTAAGTGGAAATTTAGGGAAAAAATAGAACCGATTAATCTGATGTTACGTTTTCTTGTATAAGTTGATATTTATGCCATCCTCTAAATGAAATATGCAAATCGTGATTTTGTGCAACGCATAGCATTTTTCATAAAACTTTGCACTGTGAACTTCATGTAAAGATACTGTGTAGTGTAAATCGCATTCAAAAAATAAATATATCCTACACCAGAATCATCGACAATATTAAGTAACGTCTAAACGTAATATTTCTGGACGGAAAAAAAAAATTGAGAAGCTCAACAATCTTGCAATTAGCATATACATTGAATAAAAAATACAAAAATACTCCCATTCTGTTTTAGTGGAAATTTAGGGAAAAAATAGAACCGATTAATCTGATGTTACGTTTTCTTGTAGAAGCTGATATTTATGCCATCCTCTAAATGGAATATGCAAATTGTTTTTTTGTGCAACGCATAGCATTTTCCATAAAACTTTGCACTGTGAACTTCATGTAAAGATACTGTGTAGTGCAAATCGCATTCAAAAAATAAATATATCCTACTTCAGAATCATCGACAATATTAAGTAACGTCTAAACGTAATATTTCTGGACTGTAAAATAAAATTGAGAAGCTCAACAGTCTCGCAATTAACATATATATATATATATATATATATATATATATATATATATATATTGCATAGAAAATACTAAAATACTCTTATTCTGTTTAAGTGAAAAGTGTAAATCGCATTCAAAAAATAAATATATCGTACATCAGAATCATCGACAATATTAAGTAAAAAGAAATATATCCTACATTTGAATCACCGACAATATTAAGTAACGTCCAAACGTAATATTTCTGGACTGTAAAAAATTGAAAAGCTCAACAATCTCGCAACTAATATATATATATATATATATATTTTATATATATATATATATATATATATATATATATATATATATATTGCGTAGAAAATACTAAAATACTCTCATTCTGTTTAAGTGAGAATTTAGGGAATAAATAGAACCGATTAATCTGATGTTACGTTTCCTTGTAGAAGTTAATATTCATGCCATCTTTTAAATGAAATATGCAAATTGTGGTTTTGTGCAACGCATAGCATTTTCCATAAAACTTTGCACTGTGAACTTCATGTAAAGATACTGGGTAGTGTAAATCGCATTCAAAAAATAAATATATCCTACATCTGAATCATCGACAATATTAAGTAACGTCTAAACGTAATATTTCTGGACGGAAAAAAAAATTGAGAAGCTCAACAATCTTGCAATTAGCATATACATTGAATAAAAAGTACAAAAATACTCCCATTCTGTTTTAGTGGAAATTTAGGGAAAAAATAGAACCGATTAATCTGATGTTACGTTTTCTTGTAGAAGCTGATATTTATGCCATCCTCTAAATGGAATATGCAAATTGTTTTTTTGTGCAACGCATAGCATTTTCCATAAAACTTTGCACTGTGAACTTCATGTAAAGATACTGTGTAGTGCAAATCGCATTCAAAAAATAAATATATCCTACTTCAGAATCATCGACAATATTAAGTAATGTCTAAACGTAATATTTCTGGACTGTAAAATAAAATTGAGAAGCTCAACAGTCTCGCAATTAACATATATATATATATATATATATATATATATATATATATATATATTGCATAGAAAATACTAAAATACTCTTATTCTGTTTAAGTGAAAAGTGTAAATCGCATTCAAAAAATAAATATATCCTACATCTGAATCATCGACAATATTAAGTAACGTCTAAACGTAATATTTCTGGACTGTAAAAAATTGAGAAGTTCAACAATCTCGCAATTAACATATATATATATATATATATATATATATATATATATATATATATATTGCGTAGAAAATACTAAAATACTCCTATTTTGTTTAAGTGAAAATTTAGGGAAAAAATAGAACCGATTAATCTGATGTTACGTTTTTTTTTAGAAGTTGATATTCATGCCATCCTCTAAATGGAATATGCAAATCGTGATTTTGTGCAACGCATAGCATTTTCCATAAAACTTTGCACTGTTAATTTCATGTAAAGACACTGTGTAGTGTAAATCGCATTCAAAAATAGATATATCCTACATTAGAATCTTCGGCAATATTAAGTAACGTCTAAACGTAATATTTCTGGACTGTAAAAAAATTGACAAGCTCAACAATCTTGCAATTAACATATATATTGCATAGAAAATACTAAAATACTTCCATTTTGTTTAAGTGAAAATTTAGGGAAAAAACAGAATCGATTAATCTGATGTTACGCCAGACATTGCAGCCCCGTATAAATTATTAACATCAAAATACATTAAATATATAGAATTAATATTCTGTCTTTTAATGCAATTGGAATTGTAGCGTAATACTGAATCAAAATGTAAATAGTTGTAAAGTCCGAAACGGGAACAAATGTTGAACACTCTCTTTAAACAGATCATGATTGTTTATATTTACCTTCGAGTGTAACACTTCACTGTTAACTTAAAATATCACTACTAACTTCGGTCACTAGCTAAATTACTTTATAATTAATATCTGTAAAAATTTATTGATTATTTATACATAAATATTTTCTGATGTAAGCAAATTTGACATCTTGCTGATAACTATAAAAAAATGCATATTTGCAATTTGTTTTCAGACAATGAATCAAATTCATTATGTTACTAAGAAAACCATTATTTTTGTTTACATACTGTTTTTTTTCTATTCATTTCAGTATTTAAACAGTACTGACACTTTAGAAAAATTACAAATTTGCATCGTTTTCTGAAAAAATGGCAAATGAAAATTTTATATATTCAACTATCTAATTATTTTAATGAATAAAAAACAGTATGTAAGCAAAAAATAATTATGCTCTCGGCAAAAAATACCGATAACGATCAACATTGCATTCTTTGAGCCTTGTTTACTGCTTTCCAAAATCTTCATAGAATATCTAGCTATCAACTCTTTTTGATTCAGTATTACGCTACAATTCCATTCGTTTCTAATTGTATTAGAGAAATAAAAAAAATTGGGAAGCTTAACAGTCTCGCAATTAACCTATATTACATAGAAAATATTAAAAATACGCCCGTTTTTTTTGTTTAAGTAAAAAATTAGGGAAAAAATGGAATCTATTAATCTGATGTTGCGTTTCTTGTTTTATACCATCCTGCAAATGGAATATGCAAATCGTGAATTTGTGCAACGCATGGCATTTTCCATAAAACTTTGTTAAATCGTCTTCATCAGGTGTAGGATAAATTATAGCACGTTGTGAAACAAACTTATGACGGAGGTATAAAATAATTTTTTTTAAATTCAACTGTTTCATTCGTACATAGCCATGAGTGTGTAAATGATTAAACAATTAACAGTTTAATTTAATTTTGGATTAGATTGATTTAATATCAGTTTACAGAACGGATGTAGAAACAATTTTTGACTTTTAGTCTGAGTGCATGAAATGCATGTGATCTAAAAATTGCAGAGTTGCCTTCAGTATGTAAATATAGAAATGCGAATGCTGATGAAGCAATAGACTGGATTTTCGTTGACAAAAAAAAACGCTGCCGTATGTAATTTTTGTGATAAAGTACTACAAATTAGACAATAAAAAACGTCTATGATATCGATAACGATATCTTTAATATATTCCTTTCAGTTTTACTGAAAAAAGTAAATATATCAAATATGGTATAATAGTGTGTTTAAAATCTATGGGAAACTAGTAACCAGCTAATCTTAAATTACGTTGATCAATTGTGAGTGTGTTTATTAATTATTCTGCTGAGGATAGCATTAAATTTCCCGCTTTTATTTTTTTCTGCGGACGTCAGTATTAAATTTATACATGACTGTGTTTATTAAATTTTCTGTAGATTTCATATTTCTCCAATTGCTATTTAGACAATACATCAGCATTAAATTCTTGCTGACGAGTTGAAGTTTCTGCTGTTCTTGTTGTTTAATATCCTTATATACTCAAGATTTGTGTGTGATAATCGCTCAATCTTTATTGTCAAGTTGTAGTTGTGTGTTCTATAGTACAAATCAAAAATAAAAACTTTTTTAAAATTGCCCTTGTCAAAAAAGAATTATGATAGTGGTTGGGGTTAAAATTATTGAGTTGTTGATAGTCAATCCAAATGAAGTGCTGGAAAAATCGTTGACTCCGCGAGCACATCCACCAATTGCAACGTACGCCCTGATGACACCAATACACACAGTATGTATTCGTTGGCTTAATATAGATTTAATGTTCTTAATGCATTTACTGGCTCTAATCTTCATCTGAATCTTTTTTTAGTAACACGAATAAGAACAACCAGAAACGACCGCGATTCAAAGATGAACAAGACAATCCTTACATAACCGATAAGGCAATATTTTACCGTTCAGAGTTAGAGTGAGTTAGAACTGTTCTTTATATTTGGGATGCTTGTGCATTTAGAAAACGAAGATATAAACAACTTAAGTGAATTATAGTACATAACATTATATATATATATATATATATATATATATATATATAACTTTCAATTGATAAATTTGCCCTTCTATCGAAAAACGCGTATATTTCCTGGATTTACGTTCTAGTGGAATAAGCCAAAATGAATTCTTTAAGTCAATTTTTGAAAACATTTTCTTGTTACTTATTGTTGCTAAAATTGTATCCATAGTTGGTGGACTGCTGTATTGAGGTTTGGTCTTCTTATTTATTTTCCTAGCATCCAAACATAATCTGATGCTGTCATCATTCTTTTTAACAAGAACCAATGGATTAACAAAATGCGCGTTTGCCTTCTCAATGATGCCCTGATCTATCTCTACCTTCACTCTCAAATTTATTAATATTTATACAGTCTCCTTCGACTTTAATGCTCTCCTCATCATCCCATTTTATATTTTTCCCCTTTACATCTATTGCCTTTCCTTCTGCATTTATTTTTAAACCCAACTTATCTATTATGTACATACCAAATATTGCATCTTCTCTTAACCCCGGCACTATTATCAATTCATTCTCAAACTTTATCTTACCCATTTCACATTCCAGAATTATTATTTTGCTCACACTTGCAAATCTCTTGCTGTTTGGTGCTATTAAATTAAATTTCTTTATGGGCATCATGTTTCCTATTAATTTTTCCCGTTTAACAAAGTCTTCGGACACTAACGATGCTGCAGCTCCCGTATCAATGAGTGTTCCACCTCGACTATTTCCAATTCTCAATTTAATTATCGGTAATAAGCTTTTAATCATATCCTTTTCCATTTTACATTTTATATATTCACGCTGGTGTTCGTATCCATTTATTTTTAAGGGCTTGCTTGGTTTGTCCTCTTTCAAAAATCCTGATTCGACGTAGATGGTCTTGCCTGATTCGTAACTTCTGCATAAGTACGGTTCATTCTTGTAGGTTGTGCTGCTTGTTCCCGATGTTGTGTTTGTAGCGTACACTGATTTATATTCCTGTCGTGATTCGTCCGTTCTGCTTCTCTTCTTGGAGTATTTCTTGTGTTCCAGTTCCTTCGAAAATTATTATGATAGTAGTTATTGTAATTGTTTCTATAAAATTGTTCCCCATAATTTCCCCAATTATTTGATCTATTGTTTTCTGTGTTTCTTTGCAATCTGCTTAAATTTTCTCGCTGTCTTGGTGCCATCCTACCTTCCACTACACGATTTTGTCCTAATTCATCACAACGTTGTAAATATTCCAAGAAAATCTCCGTTTACTGTATTTTGAATCATTACATAATGTCTTATTTCTTCGCCAAAATGTCCCGCTAAGTATTTTATGATTTGAGTTTCTTCCATCGGCGGATCCAATTGCTTCGCTAGACTGAATTTTTGTATAGTGTATATTTCTCTGGTCATCTCTAAATTTTGATTATATTTCCCGTAATTAAATTATCTCGCGCCTTGTATTGTTGATTATTCCCACAAAATTTTCTTAAAAACCTACTCTCAAACTCTTGAAATGTCCCGATTTCGTTTTCTATTAAATCAAACAATATCTCCGCGCTTCCTTTTAACAATGATCTAACGAAGTTTAAATTGTACCTTTCATCCGTTGAACTCTGTACTAGTTTTCTTATATTGTTTAGAAATACTTTAGGATTTATTTTGTTGCCTCCATAAAATTTGGAATACTGTTCTACTGAAAATTCTGGTCTATTTATGCTAGTGTGTTGCAGTTCCTGGTTTATACCCACATTTTCAAATTCTGATTTTAAACTACCTAACTCTCTATTTACATCCGTAAGTCGTAATTCACAATTTTCTTGAATTTCCCGCATCTTTTTACCTAAATCTGTAATTTGATCATTTGTTTCTTTTTCAGATGTTTCTTGACCTAGTTTTACTTTCCAAACCTCGTTTCTAACTTTATCTACATCATCCATCATTCTAGCGAATTTATTTTCAAAGTGTACCTGCATTTCCGCCATCGTTTGATTAACTTCTTTTAATCCGTCGCTTATAATTTTCATGTCAACCCCAAACTTTTCTCCATTTTCCTTAATATTTTTCATGGTCTCTTCGCTTTTATCCAGTTTTCTGTTTAAGACTAAAAGAATAAACATGATTTCAGATTGTTGTAAAATCTGTTGTTCTTCGCTTTGATTTCTCGTTAACTGTGGTCTTTGCATTTCAATAAATGTATCTTGTAAAATTACACTTTCTTGTGACTCTATATTAACCGCTTGGTTCCTCATTGCCTCTCTGGTCTCCTTTATTCGTTTGTCCATTTTTAAATTTTTATTATTATTAAGATTTCAAATTCCTTCAGATTTTTAATTCCTAACCCTTTTAAATTAAATTTTTATTCGTATTTTTACAAATTTAAATTTTAAATTTCTCGTTTCTCCAAATTTTTAAATTTTAAATTTTCCTTTTTAATTTTAATTTAGTTTTAGTGGTGTTCTCGCCCCTAACTTTGGGTGGCCATATTTATGTCGTGTTATCTTCCTGTAGGAAAAATAAAACCCTTGTTATTCTCGCCCCACGGTTGGGCTGACCATATTTATGCTATGATAATCTAGCCCCACGATTTGGGCTTGTCATATTTGTGCTGTGTTAACCCCTGTTAGACTCTAGCTTGGGCAAATATATTTATGCTGTGATTAATTCTTTTATAACTCAAGCATTTGTAGAAATGTTAATTTATAAATTTGTTTAAATTCTTATCTTTGCTCGTAGCTACTCTTGGATATGTGTTTTAATCGCTTGTACTGCTATATACAGTGTGCTCTCAACTAATAATATTTATAATGATTTATTTACTCTTCTGGAAGTATGTGCTTTTGTTACTTAGGAGCTTCTTTTGTTTATTCTACGACCCCTATGACTAAACCTACCCCTAAATTAACCCTATAATTTCAGCATTAAATATACAAATATATATATATATATATATATATATATATATATATATATATATTATATTTATATATATTCTCCAAACGTCTTGAATGTTGGTTAAATACAATATAATATCATCTTTTTGGTTATTTCATAGTAGAACATAAAACTTGAGGCTTGTCTTTTTTAATTCTTTAATACGCGTTTCAGTATACAACCGTTATTAAATAAATTATCTGAAATTACACAGTCAATACTTTAGCAGATGCAGCATTAAGTGTTTTATACATTCCAAAGTTGTATTTTATTTAATCAGTTTAGTATAAGAACTATAGTATGTGTAAAACACTAAATGATATATATATATATATATATATATATATATATATATATATAGCAATTAATAAGATGAAGTAATAACTTAGACTTTATAAGTAAAGCCCAAATGAACATTTCAAATCGAGCTAGTAATTGAAATGATCATTTGGGCTTTACTTATAAAGTCTAAGTTATTATTTCATCATATTAATTGCAATACGTTAGTATTTATCAACTTACCTCGTGTAAAAATCTACTTATAATATATATATATATATATATATATATATATATATATATATATATATTAGTGATGTAAAGCCGGTCTAAATTCAAAACGGTTTACGCGTATGTTTTTTCCATGTAACATACACGTGCACCGTTTTGAATTCAAACCGGCCTTATATACTTTCAATGTAAAATACGTGTGGGCACGTTTTGAAGTCAGACCGGCTTTATATTACTCTCAATGGAACACACGTGTGTGACTTTAAAACACACGTATGCTACGTTGAAAAATGTAAGTACAGAGAAAAAGTGGAGCTGTTTTAATTCGGTTTTCTAGCGAGAAGTTATAAAGTAGGTCAGATGCAAAATATCGCATTCAAGTCAATTGTGTTTATTTAAAGTGGATTCTGATTTATGTTTCTTACTTATGTTTAGAGGCTGCAAATACACATGGGCCGGTTTTAATTCAAAATGTGTGTTCACTCTTGTGATAGGTTGAAAAGTAGGTTGGCAAAGTACGCAGATGGTGGTAATCTGCTATATAAAGAGATTGCTCCTAATATTAATTAATTAGTCGAAATTTACTGCATATATTTACACACAAACATGTATATAATTGATATTTAGAGATTTAAATACAAGAAAAACGAGTTTGTGTGCAAAGAAATTGCGGTTTTGGACTTGTTGTTAGGTGATGTTTGCATCAAATTTTTAAACTGCCAATACAGTCTAGTTGTTTGAGCCAAGATCATATAAAACATAACGACTGGGTGACAAGGAATATTCATGGTCTTTCTTGGGATAAATCTTTAACGGCTGGAATGGTGTCATCATAGCGCTTTATTTGAAGCAAATTATCCGACCCGGTGAAGAAGTGTTTGTGAAGGGTCTAGAAAAGAAGAACTTGATTGAAACATATATAATGCAAAACTTTGTAACTGATATGCTTGCACTAGGTTGTCCTAAGCTATCGGAGTTAAAAATCAACAATCGTTTAAAATATAACATCCATTGTTGTAGACACAGCAATAATAGTCTGCAATGTGCAAAATAAAATACTTTGTTAATAAAAGAATGGTTTAATAATAAAAAAAAAAACAATAGAAAGATTGTGTCTGTATTATTATTGTAGTCGGTAAGAAATTTTTAATGCTGAGGTCTGCAGAAAAAAAAAGATTAAACTCAGTCAGCACGAATGGGACTCTCAACCCTGAAAGCAATTATAATTGATCAACGCAATAGCTCTTTACTGGTTTTACAACATTTAACAAATTGTACAGATATCTCGAAATTTGTCAAAGACAGACACAAAGACATACTGATTGCATCAATTTCACATTATCGCTTTTAAAAAAACAAAAACAAATCGTAATTATTAAATCGTGAACACAGTTACCTGCAAGAAATATATAAACGGGGAAATTTATGTAATGCTGCAACTTCAAAAAAAAAAAAAAAAGTAATCGAAGCTATTATACTGGTATAATTTCGAAACAATCTCTGTACTATGGCAAAAGTTAATAAAACCGCCATCACGTGATAAAACACCAACACTACTAAAGTGTGGAAATACAGAATTGAACCGAAACTACATAGTAAATCCTATAGATGGCTATACAAGTACGTGTGGCCATTTGAGATTTGCGGAATGTTACAGCAAAATTTATTTGCAAACGTAACATCCTTCTCGCGGCGACACCCGGGTTCATGCCCCAAGGCAAATCAAATAATAAAAGACAGGTTATTTGCTGTCCGCAATAAGAAATTGTGTAGAACAATATATAAAATATATAAAATAAGCTAATGTTTTGTTAATGGCTATATAACTACCAGCCCGATTTGTATTCGTCAATAGACTCTATTATTTTCATAGAGTTTGTTTACAGATACATCTTATTTTATATATTGTTCTACACAATTTCTTATTGCGGACTGCAAATAACCTGTCTTTATATATATATATATATATATATATATATATATATATATATCTGCGAGGTTTCCTGAGCCCCACCTTTGGGACGACATAATATTGCAAACTCTTGTTACTAAAGCCAATTTGAGTCCCACCTTTGGGTCTCATAATGCTCTGAAGGTAACCTGTATTGAACCCCCACGCTTGGACTGTTATAATACTGCGAGGTTTTACTGAATCTAAGCCCCACAATTGGGTTGAAGATGACCTACCTTCATAGTCGCAAAACTACTGCCAGGTTTTTGGTACCTTTAAAAACTCATATCATCAGTAATGTTCAACACGGCTGCTCTGCACTTATCTGAGAAAAAATACTATTATTCTACCAAAGAAAACTCGACTACGACACTTCACCTCGATATAATCAAGCAAAAAAAATTTTACACCAACAATCTTTGTCAATTGTTATTTTACAAATCAGAGAAATTATTTACAACAGCGTCTTTGAAATACTACATTTTTCTTTCAAACTATTTTCAAAATAACATTTTATCCTTTAATAAACAATTAAAAGTAACAGGGCTTAACCATCCATGTTACGTTAACCCTGGTTTTAATATGAGCTTATAGTAAGACTTTTAAATACACGTGCTAGATTATGCACTGCAAATTACCTTTTACTTTGCACACAATCAAATTATACAAAAATTATTTCATGAATATAAATTGCTACATAAATTAGTCAAATAATAAATCATCAACGTTCAATAATTAACTCTTTAGTCCCCAGAGTTTATAAAAATGTACCCATAAGGCACAAAATTTGTCACAACACACCAAATAACCGCAAAAATATACAATGTTTCACAAACAAAAATCTGTTACCTGGAATGCACCATTGCACATGGGACTGCAATCATACCATCAATGCCTGATATCCTCACCAATGATTGCACATGCTTCAACCTCAACAAAACGTGTAACATCATCCGTGATGGCAATCACCTGCCCCAATCTCTCGACTGCCAAAGAACGGCACATCCAGTTCCCCCAATTCTGCTGCTGGTCTATTTACCATAGGTAAACCAGAAAATCAACACATCAGATACTCTCTACTCCATTAGTGTGCACAACTTGCACCAACCACCAAAATATAGAGCCATTTTTACTAACAGTTTCGCATTTGTCATAACGTTTTTCATAAAATTTTTGGACTGCTAGTAAAACATTACACCAACCTGTTTAAAAAGATGATTAATAATGTTGAAAAATATCCTACAAAATATAACCGTTGGAAAGTAATAAACCACAAATTATTTAAACATGTTAAACCAAAATTTTCAAATTTAACCAAAAAGACAGACAACTGGAAATAAGTAATTCCAAAACCACAAAGGAAAGAAATTTTAAAACGTTTTTATGACGAACCGACAGCCGGTCATTTAGGAATTTTTAAAACTTATGAAAGGATATCTCAGAAATATTTTTGGCCGAAATTACGTGCAGAAGTAGCAAAATATATAAACCAATGTAAAATTTGTATTTCACACAAACCAGAGCAAGAACTTCCAGCAGGAAAAATGTCAAGACATTTAATAATTTCAAAACCTTGGCAAATGATATTTATAGATTTAGTAGATCCACCACCTAGGACTACTAAAGGCCATACATGTATTTTATCTGTAGTTGATACATTTACAAAATTTCTCCTATTTTTCCCGTTAAGACAAGCCACTGCGTCGTCCGTAGTTCAAAAGGTAGAAGAGTTTATAATTTTAATTTTTGGAGCACCACAATATGTTCTAGTAGAAAATGGTGTACAATTTCGAAGTCATTTATTTAAAAATTTAATGAAGAAATATAAATCCAAAATTATTTTTAACGCATATTATCACCCACAAGCAAATCCTGTTGAACGAGTCAACCGAGTTTTAAAGACAGTGTTGGCATCTTATGTGTCAGATAATCAGAGAGTATGGGACAAGAAATTACCCATGGTTTCGTGTGCTGTCTGTACCGCAGTTCATGAAGTAATAGGCATCCGAAAACTTAACCAATATTTAATTTTCAGAAAGTAAAAAATTAATAGAGCGTATTCCAGAATTAAATAAAGCATACCAGGAAATAACAAAAAAATTAGAAATAGCGTATAATATATCAAAACATAACTATTATTTACGTAGACGAGAAGTAGTATTTTCAGTGGGAGATACAGTTTAGACTTTGTACTTTCAGACGCATCAAAGTATTTCAATGCTAAATTAGCACCGAAATATGTAGGTCCTTTTACCATAACCGAAAAAGTGTCAACAAATACTTATGAATTAGCCGACGAAACAGGTCAATCCAGAGGAGTTTGGCATGTTAAAAATTTAAAAGCAAATCCAATTGGATATAACGAATAGAAATAGTTTAGAACAGAAAAACTAATATTAATAATTAAGAAACTTGACAATGACAGACGATACATACAAACACGTGACAAGGACACTAACACAACACGTCTTTCTCTTGACACTTTTGGGAACAGCTGGTTTTGAAGGTACTTTCTCCAGTCCCACTATCAATCTGATCCCAGGTAGATCGCATCGCCATCTTTTCGAACAGTCCCCTGACACACACTTATCCACCCTTTCTTGGCTGTTCACACTCGGTCTTCCCCTGAAAGGGAAGGTTTCCAACCGACGTCTATTAGTCGTACCTGCGTGACTAGATAGACCTCCATTTTCTGTTTTGACAACTTCTATTGTCGCTATTACCCCGTCTTCTTATCCTAGAATTTCTAAGCTCTGTTTCTTATTTTCCTACTAATTTTCTGCTTCATTGGGTCATTCCCCAATACAATTTAGTAACTGGGATGTGTAGCCTGCTTCACATTACAAGGGATCCATTTTTAACTATCCAACACTTTTATTGACAGTCAGGACTTCTATAAGTGTTCTTTTCCGGAAAGGAAAAGAAAAGTTCGCTTCACGTTCTTTCGTCTTCAACGACGCTTATGGTGTTGAAATTTTTAAACAAAAAATTAGTTTTAAGAACACTAGTTAGGATAAGAATAAGGATAAGGATAGAAAAGGATAAGTTAGTAAATAGGAATGAAAGAGTGAATCTTATAACACAAGATTTTTTGAAAAAATTTCCTTTTGTAAGGGCAGAGTAACATTATTTTGAAATGTTAACGTATAAACAGATTAATTAATTAATTAAATTTCATAAACTTGTATTACTTATAAGCAAAATTACATGATAAATTTTTGTTATATTTTAGTAAGCATCCCTTATACTAAAGATCTCAGGTTCAGAAATAGCTTTACCCTAAAATATTATAAATTCCAGCGGCTGTCATCATAATTTAATGGTACAACTTTGCAAACACAACACAAAACCATTTTAAAACTTATGTCGGTTATAAATTGATGAATCTGATAAACTTAACTGCAAAATTACCTTTTAACATAAACAAAGAAAAGCAATTTTCAGTTGTAAAACTTAATTTTCTTTATATTTTGTTGATTGACAAGAGTTATAGAAAACGAATCATTACAAATAGCCAAACTATTTTCCAATTTGATTTGTTCAAAAATTGCAAGTAATTTAAAGCAGTCTGGAGACAACCATTGTATTAAAATCCATTTTGGCTATCCAATCTTTTGTCAATGGCAGACAACTGTCGCCAATAAACATGGTCAACAATTTCAGTACTTAAAATTTTAAGAAGGTACAACATAGTTATATCATTAGAAAAATAATTGCTATTCGTAGCACTCATTTTGAAAGGGGCTGGATTTGGTTTCTGAAATCTTGTTTTTGGGAGGTTCTGTTAATAGTCATTGGACAACAAAAATATGACGTAAAATAGTGGTTTAGGATAGGATTAATATGTCACTTAAGGCTTTAGTCAAAAGACAGAGATTCCAATGGGGTTGTCCCTTGTCAAAAGGTAGAAAAAAACGTAGCCACAGAAGTTCGCTGGTAGCGTTCTCCGGCATCACAGATATAATATCAAACTTAGTGTCACGTTAGTAAAAATGGAAAAGAGTAAGCAACTCATCCAGTTCGCAAGGGTTGATGCCCGTGTGTTCGCGGATTTATAAGTGATATTAAAGTATATAATAAAAAGTTTGTATGCGTGTGATGCACAAGTTAGCTATCAACAAGATCTTGTAACGATTATTCTTTGATTCGTTTTATTGGTACACTACCCGCTCCGTTGCTTCTGCTTCCTACCTCGACCTTTTAATTTTGCTAGCGGGGAATTTGTTACGTTTAAAACTCTGCAAACAATATTTTCTGCATTTATTTTTAAAACGCCTTAAAATTCTTCAACATACTCGATTTCCGCCATTTGAAATAGTGTTATTTTATAAAATTTCTAAAACAATTACTCTATACAAAAGTTTCCTTTATAAAAACAGCTGCGTAGGAAACATTACGTTATAAAGTAGTTGCAATGTTTCCTAGTACCTGCAGTGATTACACCACCTACCACTTGCTTACATCTGCTTACAATGGTTTTGTTGTCTATAAGTGTATTGTTATTTTGCAGCTGTTACGATGTTACAAAGTAATCAGATTGTTTTCCTTTATCTAAAAATCTTTTGATAATTGCGCTATCTACTTGTTGGCAAGCTGTTACAGTTTGTATTTTGGCTGTTGTCTGGGAATTCTGCAGACTTGATTCTTCGGCGATATCTTTGAAAGCCAAAATACCTACCCCCACACATGATTCTGTCGTTATAAAATAGAGAGCGTGCTTTGAAAGACACGATTAAAGACAACAGCTTCCTACCGAAGATACATGTTGTAAAATCGCGCTACTAAAATGCTTTCTGTGTTAGCATGAGTTGTGTTAGTGGTTCCGGCAGCCAGCTCATAGAGAAATGCAGCCGCATTTTCCCAGCCTTAAGATGAGACCAGCACGAAGCCGATTGCTCAAGGTACAGTTTCCTGTTTTTGTAATTTTGTTTTGATGCTGCTGTGGAGGATAGACATTTTATTTGCTGCTACTTATGATTATACAATAAATTACCAACACCACGTTACCAAACACATTCACAATGCACGAGCGACGATGTAATGATCATGGTTTAAATTAAAAATTAATTATTGAAACTTTGTGGTAGAGTTCATTTTACTGTTTCTTTTGCCTTTTTGTATAAACATTAACGTAAAGAACTTACGCATCAATTTAAAAGAAGTTAATATTTGATAATTTAAGTTAGGGTGTCTAATTTTAATGTTATACTATTTCTTAAGGAGGTGCACTTTACAAAGCAGCATGTATATATAATTTAGGTATATTTGTTTTCCTAAATTTACTGTACAGTTTATACTTAATTTTCTTTTTTATGTATTTAAGTTGAACCATTGTAGGTATTTAGACTATAAAATGTTATATATTTTGCTTACCAATTTTAAATGATTATGTTATGGCGCTTTGTTTACCACCACGTAACAAACGATTACGCAACTTATTGGATTCTATTGTTTTGTAAATAGTCTTACGAGATTGGATGTTAACAATATAGTTTTATAGAGGTTTCCAATGTATTCTTTCTATTTCACCTACGCCCCTCTACGACGTTTTTGAGCTAGCCCGAATTATACAATTCTGTCCCCGTTTTGTTGCGGTATTTAGCGTAAACGATTTCTTTACTTACTTTTACTGTTTTCTTTTGTGTTTGCGCGGAATACCAAAACAAATGGTAGCAGGTTCCGCGTGTATATATGATTCTCAGGTAACTATCTTATCATTGTACGATGTAAATATCTAATTCATAACTAAGTGGAGGGGGGAGTATGCTCTTATGTTAACTAGAAGGACAAAAAGGGGAAGAGTTTTTTGATTGGATGTTTTAATGTGGGTTATTTTATGTGTGAATTTATGTATAAGTTTAACAATAACTATGGTATCCGAAATATTGGATATTATGTACGAGGTAAGAGGGTCTGTTTAAAATATTTGTGTGCAGAAATTTGCACTAAAGGTTCAGAGCTTATATTGAAAAAGACATAGAGTAGTAAATATGTGTTGAAACCCTATTACCCTACTTTCAATTAATTGGATATGATATATGATATGTGTAAATATTGATCTTGAAATATTACTATTAGGGGAGTATTTATAAAGAGGATTGAATAACTTTTAAATGAGGTATGAAAGAGATGACTAATTGGGATTTTGGCTTGTATATTAATTTCAGTTGGAGTGTAAATAAATTCACTGTAGCAGAATTTTTCGTGTTGATAGTTTATTTTCAGGAAAGTGAGCATTGCGTCCGTGGCAAATCTTTAAGCATTAGTGATATTATAGAATGAAGTCGTACAGAGAGTGAGGTCATAGCTATGGGCGCCGACTTGCACAAAAATTTGGGGGGGGGGGGCTGTGGTTGCCAAAATTGTTTGTATATTGTCAAATGTTAACTATAACGTAAATAAAGTCTACATGTTAGATTTTTCACGTGTCTTTAATTTTTAGTGGGTGTGTATGATAAGTAATAGAATAAAATAAAGAGCTAACAAAAACATAGAGACATATTGTTTTTATTGTAAAAGAAATTAACATGAATGAACTTATTATAACTATAGCTGTACTTGTACCTACTCGTACTTAATATATGGTGAATGTTTAACGACGTACTGGGTTGCACATGATGAACTGGTTAACGAGAGGTCTAGGGTTCAAACTATAAAGAACAGTTTAATGGATGTTGAGAACCGCGAAATTGTTGAATCTCTTCTGCGTCATGGTAGACCGCCAGTAAGTCTTCAATCGACGAATAGCACTGAATGATCTTTCAGCTGACGCTGTAGTTATTGGTACAGTATCGATGAGTTTTATGCATTTAGGAACTTCAGGAAGCAATTGACGCACTACTTTATATCGAGCATAGTGCTCATTTTTCCTTCCCTTTGTATGCAAATGTGGCGAAGCATCGAGAGCTGAAGCGCAAGCCTATCGCCATCTATGTTTTTGTGAAAGAACGCTCTGGCCTTTTAAAGCTGAATTTCACCATTGTTGATGATGGAAACGCACTCTATCTCCACCAAGAGCACTTTTTGAAGACCCGTTGCTTAGAATCTATCACTTACACAATTCTTCACTATGTCGATTATTTCCATATAAATTTGTTCATAATGATCTTTTGGGCTTTTAAATTTATGGGAGTTTGTAGCGCGAGGCTCAAATATTCTTGGAATTTGTCTCTTGCGTGGTAATACTAGATCTTCAACTTGAAATGGTTTCTCGTGCAAGCATTTTTGCCAGAATTGTTCAAAACGCTTGCGATTTTCATCTACAATTTCAAGCAGACATTTTAGCTTTAGCCCTACTTCAGAAGCACCGATGCGGGAAGATTAAACACTGAAATTAGCTTCCTCTACAGGGTTCGTAACATGGCAGGAGACTGAGAAAAAAAAGTATGCTTTGAAGTGCTGCATTATTTTACAATACCCAGAAGATGAAAGTAGGTTTTTAGGATTTGCCGCATACTGGACACTCTCATAGTCCACCTTGTACGGCACAGTGGACGTAGGTTGGTTTTCGCATTGACATTGTGTTCAACGATGAAACCTTTGTAAAGATTGAGTTTTCAGGTGATTCCCTGACTGTATTTATTATATCTTTAGCCAAATTCATTGTATCTCGCATAGCTGGCAAGCCATCAAATTCCCCACTCATGTTTGATGCGCCGTCATAACACTATCCCCGCAATTTTTCACTTGACATGTCCAAACGTACTAGAACATCCTTCACTATCTTAAAAAAGAAGGTCTGCTTTAGCATTAATATTCTCGTATATTCCGATAAATTCCTCGCATACTTCAAAGTTTTCGTTGACAGTACGCACAGAAAAACTAACTTGCCGATGAATTGAAATATCGCAAGTCTCGTCGACCATGATAGAAAAATACTTGTGGCTGCTGATTTTATTTACGACATAACGCAAAACGTTATGTCCCAGTATTTGAATTACTTCATTTTGTCTGTTATGGGAGAGCCACTTGTAGCTCGAACGCGCGATTCAACCGTAGAGCTCAAATATGTAGTGTTTTCTCAATTCCAGCAACTGTCTAAAGTTTGAATTCATTTCATCATGACCTCTTAAAGGCAATCCTTAACGGCAAAGAAACCTAAAAAGAAGTAAAGATGTTCATAAGGGCTGAACGCGTCGTCCTGATTTGAGAGTCAATTTGATCATTTAGTTGTACAGTCACGCTTGGTCTGGATAGTGAAGCCAACTTAATTACACCTTCTTTGAGGGTTTGCGTATTTTCGTGTACCCAACATTTGTATAGCGCCTTTTTCCAGTTAGAGTACCTTACAGTTGTGAAAATGTCCTTTTTTTCCTGTTCGCCACAAGGAGGTCTTGAAATTTATCCTCCTTGCAGGTTTTGCAAAATGCTTTTTCCACAGTAGTACCTTATTCCAGCCAACTGAATGTTACCATCCATGATTTTTGAAATGATCTTCCCTTGCTACTAGTCTTTTTTTCGGCATGTTCGATTAATGGACGCGAATTCACACTAGTAAAAGTACTCGGTGCATGCGTAAGAGGACTACCTGGTGATGACGGAAAATGTGCGGACGATGGCAGTATTTCAGGTTTCAGGCGTGGTTTTTTAATCAAAAATTTATGCTCTTTATTTGTTTTTTAATACGCAATTACCTATTTTTTAACAAATCAATCATCAAAAGTAATTTGTAGGGTGGAAGTTTGTTTAACAGTAAAAACGCACCTGCAACGTAACTATACTAACCACTAAAAATCTGTATTATACTATACTATATTATCGTAATATTGTTCACGTGGAATTTAGCTATGCGTTTCAAAACAAAAGATTCCACTACTCGTAAGAGTCATAATTACATGGTCATATTTCCACTAGATTTCATACCGAACGTAAATGACTACTGACATGACACTGACTAACAGGACTCGGGAGTAACAAACAAACGCTAGTGGGAGCCGAGGCTTGCCCTCCCGCCCGCGGCCTTCTGTTGAATACAGTTTGCGCAAAGCGTCTGTCGATACCTCGGTACCCATGGATAGAAATCACAGAACAGCATGTAATAGCAATATAATAAAAATAGTTCTTCGTAACTGATAATTCTAGAACAAAATGCAATAATATTGCTTCAAAAATAAAACAAAGCTTTTTTGTCTTTTTCGCGTGCTGATAATGACGTACTTAGTGGAAATTACTGAGGGACCCAGCATGAAATTTTGGGGAGGCTCAGCCCTACTGGCAATAGCATTCGGGGGGCCCCATGGAGTCGGCGCCCTTGGTCGTAGCAATTGAAAGGGCGCAGGGATAAAGGACACCAGAGAGGTCGTAGCAAATAAATATCGCCCAGATCGTGAGACATTAGAGAAGTCGTCTATTGTGGTGACGCCGAATGCATCTGTGAGCTGAAGCTCCGGGATAGCACACCCACGGAGTTCAATGGCAACATGCTTGACGAGGCCTAAGACACCGCGACTCCCGAAGCTCTTCGAAGAGTCCCGAAGACCGCCAAAGACGTCTGGACTTCTTGAAACTAAAAATACTTTTTTTATTATCGCTATTTGAGCTTCTACTCAGCCTCACAAGTCAATCCCGAGGCGTTCCGAGAATTCCGAAGCCTATCGAAGACTTTTGAACTCCCTCAATATTGTATATATGTTCAATGTACAGTTCCTGTGTACATATCATAATTTTTTATAACTCAACGTTGTCCCACAAGTAAAACACGAAGCCTTCCGAAAAGTCCCGAAGACCGCCGAAGACGTCTGGACCTTTTCCAGCTAAAAATACTTTCTTATTTTCGTTATTTAAGCTCTTACTCAGCCTCACAAGTAAATCCCGATTCCTTCCGAAGACTTCCGAACCCCTTAATATTGTATAAATGTTCAATGTATAGTTTTTGTACTCAGATCATAATTCTTTATAACTTTTTAAAAAGTCCCGAAGACCGCCGAAGACGCCTGGATCTTTTCAAACTATAAATACTTTCTTATTATCATTATTCAAGCCCTCACTCAGCCTCACCAAGAAATCCCGAGGCCTTCCGAATAATTCCAAAGATTAACGAAGACCTTTGGACCTCTCCAAACTGTGTATATATTTGTTTACTTAGTATTTAAGTTCCTACTTGGTTCCACGATAAACCGCCAAGCTTTCTGAAGATTACCGAAGATTGCCGAAGACGTTCGAAGTGCTTCACACTGCATAAACTGTTTATTTTGACGTTTTTACTTGTATATTTGTGTGCTTATGAACTTTCTTTTATTTTTTTTGCTTGTGAACATTAAACATAACAGTGCTAAGTTTACATACTTTCAGACGCCTTCCACTCGTACGATAACAAATGCTTTCTTCTATGAGGAACAGAACTGTGACTGCCAAGGGAATTTTATCAAAAATTCAGCCTGTCTGTTTTCATCCACATACACCCAGGGATACAATACAAAAAGAATAGAAGAAAAAACGAAACACGCAAAAAGTTACAGTGTCTGCAAAAGAAAAAGTTTCCTCTAAGACAGATTTACCGCGCGGACACTGTAACTTTTTTGTATACTATCTTTGTTCTGATACATTTTGTACTGCATCCCTGCGCGCGCGCGTGTGTGTTTAGATGAAAATAGGCAGGCTAAATTTTCGAAAAATGTTTTATTTTGGTGTCTGTGTGTATGTTTGCATGTAGGACACTTTTTAAAGAACGCTTCCTTGCGTGCGGGCGCTGTAATTTTTGTTGTACATTGTTTGTTCTAATTCTTTTTGTATCGTGTTTCTGTGCATGTGTAGATAAGAATGGATAAACTGAATTTTGAAAATGCCCTTGGCAGCCAAAGTAATGTCGTATTACTATTTTTTAAGAACGCTTTCTTCTGTAAAGAACAGTATTTTGGCTGCCAAGAAAGCAATTTCAAAAATTCAAATTGATTATTTTTATCTGCACATGTCCAGGAATACGTTACAAAAAAGAATTAGAACAAAAAGCAAAACACAAAAACCACCGCCGAAGCCGTCTTCTGCAGCTAGTGATTAATAGAAGAAAAAACAGGAACACTTGATTCATCGATTGTATGCACAAATGGACTAGCTAATGCATAAGAAATAGAGAAGAAGCGACGCATTATTAATATTGGTCTTATGACTACATGTTTCTGAAACATTAAACTTTTTTTAGTACACGAGTTAAGGTTCAGGCCTTGGGAGCTGCCTTCTTAAAAACCAGTTCCAAAACTTCTTAACAAATTTATTTACTAATACAGAATTTACTTATTGAATTTTGACAAGTTGATTTAAAATTACTCTAAGTCAAAATTACACTAATAAATGTACTATTGTGAGTAGCCTAAGCAACTGCAATGTTAAAGCTGAATACTTTGACTGACTCACTTGAGTAGCTTGAACAACTAAGTATGGAGTTCGAAGACTGGCTGCCTAGTACTTGAGCTCCCGGGCTTTTTATAATGTTCCTACCCTCTCACATGGCTGTGGAAACTTATAGATCTCATGTCTGCTTATTTATAATACTATTCATAAATACAATGTTGTAATCTTAATTTCTAAGTAATCACGGTGCCTGACCGTCTGTGACCTGACATCTGCAGTGTCACTTTTGTCTGCGATGCAAAGTAGCAAATTCGTTCTCATGAACGTTAATATACTTTATAACTTGTCCTTGTATTTACAATGTTGCACTTCACTTGACGTATTCTTAACACTTTCTAATAATTCCTAATTTTTTCATTTCTTTATACATATATCAATTGGGGGATACATAACTTCTCCGGACATACATTATAATTGAGGGTTTTTATTTTCTTAATTTTTAATTTAAAATTCATTATATAATTTTATTGCTTAAAATTTATAGTTTCTAATGGTACATTTGTTTCTTTGTTTGCCTTTGTTTCCTTAAATCTAAAACTGTTTTTTTTTATTCTTATACCTAATATAGATTTTGTAAATTACATAAATGATCAATAAAATAGTGGAAATAATTAATATAATTGTCCAAACACTAATGTTATCGTAGTGTAATTTAGGCGCTTTTAATTCGCTTAGATGTTTCTTATAATTTTCCGCCAGTTTCATGGCGTCGTTGAGGTCGTCTAATTCTAGGTGTTCTAGTTGAATGGGTTTTTGAAGTATTTCTTCGTTTTCGTTTTGCGTTGTCTTAATTTGTAGTTCTGTTAAGTTTGCTAATTTCTTGGTTGCTATGGAATCTTGATAAACTCTGATTATTTCTTTTTTCAGTTTTAAATAACAATCTTCTTTGAGGGTAATTAATCTACTTCCGATTAGTGCTAAGGTGTTTTCGTCTTGATTGCAGTAGACTGTTGCTAATACTTCTGTGGGAAAAATGGCTATCCATTTGTTTTCTGTAACTTTTGAATTTTCATATTGGTGATTTGTACGGGTTTTGCTTTACAGTTCTTGTAATGATTTGAAAATTTTAATAATTGTACTTCGCAAAGGCTGTCTTCTTAAATAGTTGTTGTCAACGACTAACATAAATATTAATTTGGAGTGACTTTGTTGCATTTTTCATTTGTACAACCGTGTCTTAGTTCATTTGAGGATAAGAATTTGGTTTTGGGTATAATAATCTGATACATGTTAGTCATTTTCATTGGAAAAGAAAATAAATGATAATAATTATAATTGTTATTTTCTACTATCGGGATCTTTATTAAAAATGTTATGTCGTTATTCTTTACATAGTCTTTAACTATAGCTATTTTTTCAAATAATAGAATGTTTGCTTCTACTACATCAAAGGATAAATTACTGTTGGTTATAAATGATATAATTCTTTATAATTCCTTTAATAAATCGATTGGTTCTATGATACTGGAATGTAGGGTATTTCATTTTGCAAATGTTACTGCGTTTTCTAACGTGGCTAAAATTTGATGAATTAAAATAAGGGTTGATATTATTTGGGTGTATTTTGTGTTGAATCTAATTAAATCTCGCATGCCTAACATGGTAGTTTGCATGATAGTTTCAAGGGTTTGCATTCGGTTGGCTATACTCTCTTGGTTTCTTACTAATTTTCTTAATATTTCGTTAAATTTTATAATTGTTGATTGAGTTAATAATATTTGATTGCTAATTATGGTTTTTATATCGTTTTGGTTTTCAATTAGTTGTTGTATTGCGTTGTCATAACGTTCTGCGTCTTTATTATCTAATTGCCTGTGATTGCTTTTGTTATGTTTCCTAATTCGTTGATTAGTCCTCTTTTTCGTTTTACCGTTTGTGCTGTGGGTATTAATCGGTTAAATTTATCTTTTATGTTTCTCAAAATTGTTTCTATTACACTGTCATAATTCATCATCTCTATTGCGTATTCCTTTCCGAATTTTGTTGTGTCCATTGATTGCTTTAATCGTTAATAATTGTTTTTGATTATTTGAAATTCTTGCTTTACTTCTGTTAAGTCGAATTTTTGTGAGAAGGTCCAATAGTCTATGGTATTATGCACTCTACCTAATTTTATTAGTAGTACACCGGGGTTGTTTTTTATGTCTTCAATTATTATTTCGGTGTCCGTTCTATCTGGGCGGAGGTTGACGGTAAGGGTGTCGATTATCCATCTGAAAGTACAGGGTGTCTTAAGTGTTTCAAGTGGATATATTTTGCTATTTTGCCGTTGTCTACTACAGCTATGTTTTTGTCCGATATTCTCTTAATTTTAAATGGGCCTAAATTTATGGGTGCCGTATTGTGTCGTTTGCTTTTGAAATTTTTCTCGTACACGGTTTGCCCTATTGAAAATTTGTTTGCCTCGGTATACTTATTACGGGTTGTGGTGATACGTTCCTTTTCGTTATCTAATTTACCCTTTCCTTTGTCATAAGTTACTTTTAGTTTTTCTTTATGGTCCTTGGCATATTGGTGATATACTTCTTTGTTATAATATATGTGAATGGGGTTGCGTGAATCTGAATGTCCTTGAGTTAATTCTAATGGCGTAAAATTGGTTGATGAATGGATTGTATTATTACAGGCGATAAATGCATATGGCATTAAATTAGTAATGTGTTCTTTCTTATAAGTTATTCTTAGTAATCGGATTTGTTCTAGCAGGTTGAATATAGTCTCTCGATTAATCTTTTGGATTCAGGGTGGTTTACAGTTATAAAATGAATTTCTATTTTGTGGAATTCTAAAGTGTTTTGTATCGTTTCATTTTTAAATTCACTGCCGTTTTTTTAACGTTATTGTTACGGGTGTTCCATAAAATGTAAAGTACTGTAAAAACCTTGGGTTAGGTCAATACTATTTTTAGACGTGATTGGTAATGCTTGGCCTATTTATGTGAATGCGTGTACAATTGTCAAATAGCTTTGCGCTTTTACTACTACAGTATCGGCATGTAATTTTTAAAAAGGTTTGTCAGGTTAACATTAATGGTATTTTTGAGGGTTTCCTGTCGTATTTCGCTTTGTCGCATAGTTCACATTGATTAATAAAGTCCGTAATTAGTTCTTTCATTACCTTGAAATAATATCTTCTTATGAGTTGCTTTATTGTCTCATTAATTCCACGATGGTTGGTTTTTCCTTTGTGTTGGTTTCGGATTACATCATTTATTTTGTCAGGGTCATACAGTGTTATTAATTTTCTTGTGCATCGTATAAGTACAGGGCCAGAGTTATTGAATAATTTAACATATAGTTCTGAAAATCGTTTATACAAGTTTTCGGTGTTAAAGCAAAAGTAAAATCGTTTTTTCTCCGAGGTGTATTCTTTTAGAATTATAATTATTTGTTCCTCGTTGTCGTCTTTGGTTATTTGATTTTGATATATTATTTTGTTATCTACTTTGGTATATTTTACGGGATTAGGGTTATTCAAAACTTCAGTTATTATAAATTGATTGGGTTTCATCCCGATTGCTTCATTTAAAATTTTAATCGCGGTGTTTGACTCTTCATTTTGTGTTGAATGTTTTGTGTCCATATCATCTGGATCTTCTCTGATCTCCGTTTCGTCAACGTTTCCTATAATTGATTTCGTTTCAAGTGCGTTGAGCTGTATTCTACTTAAGGCGTCTGAGTTATTATTATAAATTCCTTTTTGGTATATGATCTCGTAGTCATATTCCTCTAGTCTGATTCTCCATCGTTGTAATTTTGAATTAGGTTCTTTAAGTTTGCATAGCCATACTAATGGTCTATGATCGGTGTATATATAAAATTTTCGTCCGGTTAGGTATACTCTAAAATACTTTGTTGCTCTAATTATTGCTAAGAATTCTTTCTCTGTCTTGCTATATTTCTGTTCGGTTTCATTTAGGATCCTGGATGCGTAGCTGATGGGTTTATCGTTACCTACTGTTCCTTGTCTCAATACTGCGCCTAATGCTACATTTATTGCGTCTGTCGTTAATATGAATGGCTTCGAAAAGTCAAGGTATTCTAATACGGGGTGATTTGTTAATATGCTATTTAATTATATCTACGACTTTAATAAATTCTGGGGTGTGTTCAAATTTATTTCCTTTCTTTAAACAATTTTTCAGGTGCTTGGTTCTTTGAGCATAATCTTTAATAAATTTGCGGTAGTAACCACTAAGTCCTAAAAATCCTTTAATTTCTTTGTTCGTTTTGGTATGGGGTAATTTAGTATTGCATTTGTTTTATCGGGTTCGGCATGACTCCTTGGGGTGTTATTATATGTCATAAGAATGCTACTTCTTCTTGTAAAAATATTCGCTCTTGTCTAATTGTGCTTTAAAATGTGCTTTACTTAGTCTTTTGAATACTTTTATTAATCTTTTTATATGTTCTACTAATGATGTTGAGTAAACCATGATATCATCTAGGTACACAAAACATTTTTCGTTGTGTATCCCACGTAGTATATTATCCATAACTCGTTGAAAAGTTGCGGGCGCGTTCTTTGATCCAAATGACATTCTTTTATATTCATATTGTCCTCACGGTGTGCTGAAGGCTGTTTTAGGTGTATCCTTTTCATCCACTTTTACTTGATGGTATCCTGAGGCGAGGTCTAATGTTGAAAAATATTGGCACTTGCTTAATTTATCTAAAATTTCGGTTATATTGGGTAGTGGGTATTTGTTGTCTACCGTTTTTTCATTTAGCTTTCTATAATCTATTATCATTCTATACTTTCTCTTTCCTGATGCGTCTAACTTCTTGGGTACTATTAATACGGGGCTGCTTCATGATGAATTGGTGTAATAAGTCTGCTACTTGTCTATCGACTTCTTCTTGGCTTGCCTGAGGTAATCTGTATGCTTTTGTGAATATTGATTTGTTTTCCGTTAATTCGATATTATATTTGACTGTATTGGTAAATGTTAGGGGTATTCTTTCGCAATGGAATATGTCGCGGTATCCAAAACATAAATTCTTAATTGCTCTTTGCTCTTCTTGATTGATGTCGGTATTAAAGCGAATGTTACTTAAATTTTCTCTTAACAGTTCATCGTTTTCTACGGGTTTGTAGTTGTCTATATTTTCATCTATTTCCATTTCGTTAAAATTTAATTCTTCTACATTAATTGGATTGGTTAATAATAGTTCTACAGGGTAGTCATCTGAGATTAAAATCGTCGTTGTGGCGTAAGTACCTTTTATTTGTACTAAGGCGGTTGGGGTCTACTCCTTGTTAAAATGTTATATGATTTATTATTCCTAACTTGTTATTTGAATTTACTGGGATTTTAATTTTTTTCTCTGTTCGGGGTTCTATAGTGTATTTTTGTTCGACTTGGGTATTCTGAAATTTAATGGAGATTTGTCCATATCTCGTTTTTAATAAACGGTTCTTTATGTCAATGTTGGCTCCTAATTTTCTTAGAATGTCCATTCCTACACTGAGAAAAGGATTTTGTTGCTTCAACTGAAAATTAGTTGATTCAATTAGAATTTTGGTTTGTATATAAACAATGATCTATATGCATTAAAAAGAACATAATAAAATGTTGGAAAACCGATTTTGAAGCAAACAAACCTAAATTTGTACCACAGTAATTATGGCATTTACTCAAATCGCTATTAATGTAACTTGAATGTTAGGTATCGTTCCTTCAATTGCTTGTAGGTTTGATTTAAATTATTTAATACTTTTATCAAATAAACTGTTATGTTAAATCAACACGTTGAATATCCCACTTACATATAAAAATCATTGAAGCAAATACTTGAAAGGGTTTGTAGCATTAAAACAAACTATTCAAATTTTTCCACTAACCAAAAAGCGTCATTGGTTTAACTAACCCATATGTTGAGCACAGTTAATAATTATTAAGCTAAGTGACTAATAAGGGTTCAAGTAATAACATTTTTGGTTTAATCAAACTTTTATTGTGTTGAATGGAAACATTTAGCTCTCAAATCAATCATTTGGTTGCGTTGTACATTGTTTAGAAATAGAATTAGTTTAAACATCCAAGGTACTTTAATTCAATATCCAGCTTGATTGATTCTAATTTAATGCAATTATTTTAATCAATTTTTTTAATACAACTTGGCGATCAACAAATGAGTTTGTTCATCCCTAACAGATTTTTAAAAAAATATTGATTTAAAATAACTTCATTCAGTCACATTATCAAGTTGGATATTGAATCAAATTTCACCTTGATTGTTACATTAACTCTAGTTCATCCTGCATAATTTTCAGTTTAGCTTCCACTTCAATTTTATAAAACTGACACTGATTATTGAAAGTTTGTTTATTCCTTGAGGTTGCCATTGGTCTTTGAAGTTAGACGTTCGCTTATATAATTGAATGCTAAAAACAACGGCATTTAGTTATGGGCAATGAGACCAATTTATAGGAAGGTCCTTACGTGTTTTTAGACGAAAAGATTTTGTTTAAACATAGTACAGCATACTAAATTTATCTTCCATGTATTTTTACAGTAGTTGAAATACTTTTATGGAAACTGACACAATAAACAATGCTAAGTAACGCTTGACGCTATGTTGACGTGTAGCAGTCGAAGGTTACGAGTATATTAAAGATATAATGTGCGCGCGCTGTACATCCAATACGTAGCATCGAAAACGTACTAAATACCATTGCGTTCAACAAATAACCTCGACGTTTGATTTGGCTATCGTAGTTTATTTAAATCAACAAGCTAGAGTACGTTTGTTTCAATGTTAAATTTGTTACAAAACGTGTTCATTTGACACTTTTTCCAGCATTCATTTAACTAAAATGGATTTTTTTCAACATTAATGTAGTATTGGACTATAATATGAAATTTGTTGACAATATTAGTTTGTATTGAATACGACTGATGTTCAATAAAATTCACTTTTGCATTCTTTTATTAACCAACTGTTATTATCCATTCAAACAAACAAATTTAAGTCAACTAATTTTTGATGTTAGTTTAACCATCTGCAAGCGGTTCAGTGAATATAGTTTCGTTTAGAACGACTAAAAAATACTTGATCAAATGCTTTACTCTTGAAAACAACAGAATTGGTTGTATCAACCAAATCACTTTTCTCAGTGTATTAGTCCGTCATATTTGTCATTGAATTCGAAAATACAAAATTTATGCTTCATTTTTACATTGAATGTTTTCGGTAAGGTT
Source organism: Platerodrilus igneus (assembly GCA_036346225.1). Lineage (NCBI taxonomy): Eukaryota > Metazoa > Arthropoda > Insecta > Coleoptera > Lycidae > Platerodrilus > Platerodrilus igneus. Next base: position 41,121 of record JARFIW010001128.1, on the reverse strand, counting down.
ATGTTAGCTACGAATTGGTGTTGGGTGTTTGATGAGCTGTTTTAATTTTAAACGGTTCTCTTTCTACATAGTCTAAATAATGTTATTTTACGGTTCGGGGGCTAATAAGTGTTTTTGATGATCCGGTATCGATTAATAGTTTAAATTCGGCATTGGGTATTTCTATATAGGATAGTACTAAGTGCTTTATGTTATTTAAATTTATTAAATTTGGTCGTTTATAAAATGGTCTATCTGAAAATTTAAGCACGCGTTTTCTTCGTCGTCCTTTTCATAAGTTTCGCATGTTTCTTCGCGTTCATAATTGTTTGTTTGGTTTATTGTTTGTACTTGGATGAATGTACTTATTCTGGTCATTATCAAATTCTTCTACTTCTGGATGAAATAGATTTTCCGATGTAAAAGTGCGTTTTTGGTTAGGGTTTAGTCGAGTGTGTGTTACTTTTGTATTTTGTCTGGTGTTACCAGATGAGGTATCCATAGATGTGGGTTTATAATAACTGTTAGGGTTGCTATTATTGTTTGTCAATGGTAAATTTCTAATAGGGTTGGCGTTGAATGCTGGTCTTTGTTGGTTTACGTTTTGGTTAAATCTTGGTATGAATGCGGGTTTCGTAAAATTCGGTTTAATCGTTGGTTTTGAAAGTGGTTTATATTGATTATTAAATGTGGATTGTCGATTCGCAGTTGGTTTGTTTGTGTATTGAATGATGTGAATTTTTGTTGGAGAATTATTTTTCTCGCGGATTGTATAGTTTTATTGGTGAATAACTTTTATTCGCGTTGGGGTTGTATAATCTGCTTCTGTGATACATTACGTTTCTTCTTCTATTATCATATTCATGGCTTCCTTTAAGTTTTAGGGAATTTGGAATTTGATTTTGTCTGATAGTCGTTCTAGTAGTGCATTTAGATATATGTCTAATGCCATTTCGTCAAACATCTTTGTTTTCAAAAATCTGATAATTTGTTTGGGTTCTTCAATTTTTAGTTTCGTTAAAATTAAGTTTCTTACATCTTGGCATTTCATTCCGAATTGGTACGGGGATTGGTTATTTCCCATTCTAAGGTTTAGTAAGTCGCGTACTAGGCATATTAGGTTACGTTGATCGTCAAAATATGCTATCAATATACGTTTAAAATCTCCCCATTGTTCTAAGTTATTTCGCCTGGCTATTAATGTTAGTGCTCTTTCGATTAGTTTATTAATATAAAGGCGTAGGAGTAATAGGTTTCTTTCTTTGCCTCCGGGTTTGTAGAAGGTTTTCAAAAATAGTTTACAGGCTGTGGTATAATTTACTAATAACGCTTGGTCTCCATTATACATTGCAATTGTATCCAAATAAATCTTCATATCTAAACTCATTATGTCTGAGCGTTGTTCTACTCATTTTATAGTTAACTTTGATATCAAATAATTTCAAATTTTTGTAAAAATTGGGATTTATTTCGCGGTTTGTAATGATATTCTTTGCCTAAGTTTATTAATTTTCCGTTTAGATTGCGTCGGATTATTTGTTATTTTTAGCTTGAGTCGTTTTAGGTTATTTGAAAAATTGGGTTGCTTGTCTTTATACTTTGCTATACAGTGCTGTAATTAATCTATGAGGTTTATGCTCGATAATGTTGTAGTTGCTTTCTGTAGCCTTGATTACGTTTATTGTTACTTCGTTGATATTAATTTTATTGTAGGTTTGATCTCTAAAAGTTTCGATATGACTGAGTAATTTTTCGTGGTAATTTAATTTTGTTCGTGCCAGTTAAGACTTATTTTTAATTTATTTCTGCTGAATTAATTGTCTGTTACACTTATCTCTTCCCGTGGGTATGTATAATTTATAAGTGTCTACGATGTTTCCTGTTTCATCAACATAGGTGTTAAATATAGAATTGCAAGGTTCCGTCTATCGCATTGCTTAAAGTTGCATAAAATTCTCTTTTTATAATTAATACAATGAATTGTTTTAATTACAATGTTTTAGTCTACTGTAGGATTGTTGCTTTTCAGTTAATTGTGTTGCATCAACGTCTCTTTGTACTTTAATTACCAGGTTTTTTTTAACTACTGAAGATGTAATTTTCAGTCGCTTGATAATTTTTTTGTGCAAATGCTTTTGTTATAATTATGCAATTATAATTTTCTGAAGGGTGCTGTTTTCAGTTCGTATGAGAATAAATTTTGCGTTGTTAATTACTGAAGTATTATAATTATAAAATGTCACGTTTGAAATAAATGTAATTACATCTTTTATAAAGCTGCAATGCGCGCTTTCCAATGGCGTGAAAATTTATATAGTTTCGCAATGAGTTTTTGATTATTAAATATATATATATATATATATATATATATATATCTGTATTAAAATAGCTTTGTATTTGTTGCGTTCAAGGTTGAGTTTTAAATCATTCACTTTCGATGATGAGATTTTCCGTTTGGATTTGCGCTTTGTTTTAACTCGTAATAATAATTTAAGTTAATAATAAATTGCATGGTGTTTTTATTATTTATAAAATGCGATAATGTTACGTTTGAATAATTTATTTCTTTATTTTTAGTTGCGTTATATACAAGGATTTCGGTATTAAGTTGTAAATTAATTTCGTTCTATTTGTGGCAATTCGTGCGTTGGTTAATTTTCGTATTTATAAATTCAAAATTTTGTTTTCCTTTTCGTTTCTATAATTCTTGCGCCACTTAAATTCGTAATAACTGTCTCAAATGCGCATGTAATGCGTTTTCTTAGTTCTCTAATTTTAAAGGTCGCTTTTAAACAAAAATAAATTTAAAAATAATTCTCTTAGTGTATAAATCAATTATTTTCATTAAATAGCATAAAATAATAGTAATAATAGTCAATATTTGTACATACATAAATAAAAATTTTCTAATACTAGCAATATCAAATATTTGTAAAAAAAAAAATTTAATTGGTTTAAGGAAATGAACTTACACTAATTGCTTGGTTGATTTCATGGATTCTGTCGATTTTTGTACGTCCTACACGTCGGTTTTTGGATTCCATCTATGCCTGTATTTCCTCCAAGTGTTCTGTTGGTTTGTTTAATTTGAACGATTTTTGTATTGCCTCTAACTTCTGTTTGGGTTTTTTCAAATTTGGAATTGAAATTCCAGACCACCAGTGCTTCGAATTTGGGTTTCCTAATGATCTTTTGACATCCGTACGTCTGCGCCAGTTAAGATTCGGGCCTTGGGAGCTGCCTTTTTAAAAACCAGTTCCAAAACTTCTTAACAAATTTATTTATTAATACAGAATTGGCTTATGGAATTTTGACAAGTTGATTTAAAATTAATCTAAGTCAAAATTACACTAATAAATGTACTATTGTGAGTAGCTTAAGCAACTTCAATGTTAAAGCTACATACTTTGACTGACCCACCTGAGTAACTTGAACAACTAAGTATGGAGTTCGAAGACTAGCTGTCTGGTCCTTGAGCTCCCGGGCTTTTTATAATGTTCCTACCCCCTCACATGACTGTGAGAACTTACAAATTTCATGTCTGCTTATTCTTAATACTATTCATAAATACAATGTTGTAATCTTAATTTCTAAGTAGTCACGGTACCTGACCGTCTGTAACCTGACATCTGCAGTGTCACTATTGTCTGCGATACAAAGTAGCGAATCCGTTTTCATGAACGTTAATAAACTTTACAAATTGTCCTTGTATTACAATGTGGCACCTCACTTGGCGTTTTCTTAACACTTTCTAATAATTCTTAATTATTCTATTTCTTTATACATATATTAATTGGGGATACATAACTCACGTACAATACATATTTCCAAAACATTCCAAGCAAACCTAGCAATGTCTACTGGGTGTTTATTTATTTATTGTGGCCAGTATAATTGATTCGTTTTTAAAGATTAATCATGCAAATCATATCAAAACAAATTCTGCACAGCATGTATCCATGAAAAAGATTTTAATTTAACCATACCAGCACATTTACAATTAATCCAATACGTAGTGTTAAATGCCTAACCATCTCAAATATGTCATAAAATAGCAATGCCACTAATTTTGTAAGATTTTAAAAACTTTTTGCTAGGGTTTTCGATGTTTTCTTGATTGTTTATTGTATTAGATACATTAATGTATTTGTATGGCTGTAATAGCTGTAAGTTTTTGTTACTTATGGTGCAAGGTAAGGATACCTAGAAATTGTGATGACACGATCAAAAACGTATTATCAATACAATGGAAATATGTTAGTATCTGCCTTTTAAGTGCATATAGAATTAGCTAACTTTTACCCACTTCACTCTTCAGTTCAACCTTACATAAAAAAAGGAGAAGTAAGTAGTTACCCTTAGTAGTAACTTAGATGTAAAATGGTGGATCAGTTTTTACTTTTCATTTACACAAAAATCAAAATTTTGGCCTAAGGTGTGTGGTGTACCGTTATAAAGTGTTTCATGAATAATGGAAAGCTTCTATTTTACTAGAAAATAAGGATTTTCCACTAAAGCAATAATGCAATAAATGTATTGTAAACATAAAGGTTATAGATACATACTTTGTGCAAGTATGAATCCCCATAAATAATAAAATAATTCCTCCAGTGAAAAAACTATTTTTAGAATTTCAAAAAGCTTTGAGGAAAAGAGATTTGTTAGCAATGCGGGTAATATTAACACTTGTTCTTAATTATACTGACAAAAAGGAGTCTGAAAAATTCTACAACTGCACAATCGTACTAAATTAGTAAGATAATGTTCATATTTAGGCACCAAAACTTTTTCATTGTTATCGAGGACATGCGGTTTCTGTCAGTGCTACGGCCATTCAGAAAATTACATAAATGGAAACTTTGATGCTTACTGTTTATGTAATCTTAGAATGGAAACACATTTCTGGCAACACAAAAATATAAAATCGATTTTAATAGGGATTTGATTGAATATACCTAGTTTACATAAACGGTAGAATGTTATTCAAAATTATACAAGCACAGAAATCGGAATTTTCGTTTCACTCAGCTCCAAGAAGAAATCCAAAAATATCTTAGTTGTATTAGCACAAAGCATGTCTGAAGCAATAGTCAGCACAGCCATCAGTCACGTTTTTTATAGGGCCAATAGCATCAGGTTTTATTTTGTGTTGCGGGGACAAAAATTTATTTCACAGTAAAAAAGCTTTCAGTGTGACTATAAAATAAACTGGAAGCAGTTCTTGAACTTACCTTTGTAGTTTAACCTATTTGAAAGCTAAGTAACCTATGGCTAAAAATAAGAGTTTGATATGAAATTATTAAAACAAATCTAAACCAGAGCTTTATTGATATAATATCGCTAAGAGCATTAAAGTGTAAACACTAACTACAAAGGCGATTACAGATACGACGCCTGGAACATTTGTAGCCTGATTTGTAGAAACTCTTTTTACAGTCCTTCCTAAAAAGTTCATTTTATAACAATTAAAAGGAATTTCAACTTACTCTTAGAGCTTTTATATGCCATTCCAAAATAAATTCGCACGAACTTTCGACATGCTATTAACATGATGGTTGATATTGCAGAATAGCAAGCTAACAACACTTTCATTAACTGAGTGCAAACTCATTCCAAAAACTTACCCAGAAAGGAAATTACAGATCCCATTTGTTCATAAACAAGAGGAAATTTTCAGTACAGTAAAATATTGGTAAGATCTAAACGCTGTAACTCTCTACAGACATATAGAATACGCTTGTCTATTCCTCGATCTTTGCACAGATGCATAAGTGCGCTTGTGCAAGTGATCGCTTTAATCAAAGATAATCTAATTAATTACCACAATACAGGTAGGAAACCTTTTAAATGGATAATTAAGTTTAATGGTAGAACACAGTATGACTAGCTCTAAACGTGATGTGATGCATCTCATGAAAAACTTTTAATTAGCTATATACTATACTCAATCAATTATAAACGCTACTATTATGGGAAAAATTTATAAATACCATTGTGTCTTAAACTGAAATATACTAGAAGTTTTTATATTTCAAACACTAATTTTCTAAACCAGCACATATACACTTTGAAATTAGATTATACCTACCTTAATGCTCGAGTTTCCAATCGATACGCCCGTCTAAGGACGTTTATGAAACGCTTTTCAGTGAAGGATTAACCATTCTATACACTTGAATCATGTTAGTTGAAAATTTATATTTGAAAAGGGTCTAATATTCTTTAATAATTGACTTTACAAAACTAAAAAGAATCCTGGAAAATTGTATTATTAAAATTAATAAAATCCCAAGCGTAGCAGTTGGAGTAACCACCTGTTGCGTCAAAAACTTAAAAAACATCTTTGCAAATTAAACATTTATACTTTGTATGACAAGTTTTGCTTTACATCTTTTTAATATAGAAAAATTATAACACCGATAATTTAATAACTAACGTATACATGGTTAGCCTTTATAAAAGCACATGCGCAACTTTCCAAATATGTTTTTTATGCACATAATGAACAAGTATAGAAATCCCTATTTGTAGGGGAAGGCAATAAATGAAGTTGTCTCTCGTCTGAAATTGTAACGAACGAGTTTCGTTTTCCAAAATATTTTCATTGTGTGTTATTTCAGTTTTCCATTTTGAAATTTATAAGCATTAAGAGAGATTATTATATTGTAACGTTCTGTTTTTCCTTTCTAGCCGAAACACACATAATTCTGTTTTGTGTTACAAAATTTTAATATTTTTTTTATAAATTAATACGAATCGTAATTCTGGAACTTATGCTTAATTAAAAAAAAAGTTGTGGTAACTTTGCAACACCCTATTTATTATTCTTTTGTCCAATTTATCAAGTAAATAAATTCATCATTATAAATACTTCACTTTGTATTTTAAATTCCTGTTAAAAGTCGCTCATACTATTCACAATTTCCATAAATTATCTTCAAGGTAATACAATTTAGTGCGATTATGCGCAGCTGGTTGTTTTTCAATACTCAAGTGTCGAGGTCAGGATTGTTGCCAGACTACGCCATTCTGCCCTTTATGGTCCTAGTGATAACATGGAGAAGTTGATATTAAAGGGCGACTTGAGAATTGCTATTCCTTATATGCAGTACTATAAATCTGTGAGCTAAGAAGTTCATCCGGCGCAACACAGAAGCTTTGCTGTAACAACGAGCTAATATTTTAATAATGATTATACAAAGCAGCTAATTTGTAACGTATAAAATGTATACACATGAAGATCTGCAGTAATGGAATTTGTAGTTTAAGCTGTTATTAGATGTGGTATTTCTTTTCTTCGTAGATTCCACCCCTTTGATTTTATGGATCCGAAATTCGAGGCGTCGCCGCAACAAGGTAGACAACAAGTTTTGCTGTGTTTGTTCAGTTTTGGAGGCTTTCATATGGTTCGAGATTATCTGTTTAATGGTTTGTAGCAACTTGAACTTTACACTCAAGGTCGGTAAGTCGTTTTTTTTTTGTTATGAAAACCATCTGTGTCGAGTACAACGCTTCGTGATTAAGCCGTAATCTTGATAGTTTGAACTCATGTAAACTAACATCTTAAAGAAAATGTTTAAAAGTAATCTAGATTTTTGAATTTTATACTAAATTAAATTTTTGCTCTATCGAATTGCTTATCTAAACGAACCGTTCATGAACTTAGATTATAAATAATACCTAAACAATTTGACAACTAAAATTTGCTTATTCACAATGATTATTTAATATACAGATGAGAACCTTCTTATACTTGAAAATTTTTAACAAAGCTTAAGTATTAATTAATAGACCCTATTACGAAAGCAACTTTATAAAAATGTTCGTCGTTTAATCAGTACCGACAAAACGACAGAAAGCTAATAATTTTGTTAATGATAATTATAATGCCTATTGACTATAGAGGCTCTCATATAATCAAGACTATTAATAGAATTTGATAGAATTAACTAAGCGCTTATATGATTATTGTAAATGCCAGTCAATGCAAAATAAAATTATTTTTATTTAATATAGGAATTAATATCCAAGAACTCTAATTTTTTATAAATTTAGAAATGGATTATTCCACTTAAAGAAGAACTTAAGAAGTAGTATTTATTCTATCTAATACATATTTTGGATTTTATAAATTTTATATAAACCAAGAGTGTATAAATTTAATAAGTAGAGTGTCCATGTACCAGTGGTCACCAGCAAAATTCTATAAGTGCACAGAACTTGTCTGATTTATTAATTTTATTATTTTGAGACGCGAACTGCTGTTTCCAATGTAATTTTATGTGCTTTATTTTATTTCAAGATAAACGTTTGTACCATCCGTATTTATTTAACGACCCCTCCTGATAGTCTCTAAAAGCCGCTGAAGATAGAGTTCAGAGTTAGTACGGAAGTCTACAAAAGTCAGTTTGTGTTAATACGGATAAATCAACATCTTCTGCACGACTATTGTTAGAAATATGTTCAACTAGGTGTGTCCTAAGTCTAACATAATAAGAACTAAAAGTGGAAAGGTTGAACTAACGCCCAAAACGTGGGGCTGGAGTATTTCACTAGCACTCAACTTCCGGCCTCGACTTGTTTTAACGTAAGGTCCTCAATTTTTTTAACTGGTCGCAAGGGTGTGATTTAATTATTTTATTAATTTTCAATAAGTGATTGATTATGTATTTTAGTAGTGAATATAATTGTTCATGTTTGTTCCCTCTTTAATTATTGTTAAAATATTCAGAAATTATTTCAAAGAATAAAACTAACATTTTGAGACTCATTAGTAAAAATAAAGTTGTATAGTAACAAATATTATTTTTTAAAATGGCTGAAACTGTTCAAGTAGTTTACCTAGATAAAGAAGAATTGAATTATGAATTCAGAATAAGAGGTATAGTTAATAATAGAGAAATTGTTGATAAAAGGAAAATGTTAAATGGGTTATTGGCAAAAGAGGCTATGAACTCTGGTTGTTTAATTAACATAGAAGAATTTCGAGAAAATTTTAAGCTTGAATGTGCCGAAGTAAATACTTCTATTAAATCTATTCATGATGTTTCATTAGAATTTGACGGAAATCCCTCAGACTCAATGTTTAAAAGAATTTTGTCTAGAATAGTTCATCTCAGTGGTCGTATAAAGAGAATGTTACTGACTATTGAAGATCCAGACGAAAATTTAAAATTTAAAAATAAAGTTTTGGCTACAGTTTTAGTGTTGGAAGCAGCTCTTTTTGAAAAAGTTAACAAGGATGAATATATAAGTAAGCAAGATGTGTCTTTTATTTCTTCTACTAGTGTCAATGTACCAGCGCAGACAGTCACTTATGTTTCGCAACCCGTATCTGTTGATGCGTGGGGTATCAAATTTTCAGGTGATCCAAATCAATTATATTTATTTTTAGAAAGAATAGAGGAGCTAGCAGTTTTACGCAAAGTCACTCATGAAAACCTATATGACTCTGCTGTAGAACTTTTCAGCAATAGTGTTCTTGTTTGGTATTTTAGTATTAGAAATTTTTAACGAATTGGAATTCCTTAGTTGAGCGTTTAAAAAAAGTTTTTCTCCCTCCACATCCAGAAGACGATGTCTGGAAAACTGTTAAGAATCGTAAGCAAAAGAAAGGTGAACCCGTAGTTTTATTCGTAGCTCATATAGAAAATTTACTTAGGCGTCTACCGGTTCTTCCTGCTAAAATAACTAGAGTCAGGTTGACAAAAAAAAATTTACTTCACTTTACATCACTCATTTAGCTTTATTTGAAATACATAATATGCAGACTTTAACTAAGCTATGTAAAAGTTAGAGGAGGGTTCGGTATCAAATACCAAGTTAATTTATGATTTTAAAAAGAGAATTCATGGTAATAAATTGTTATCCTCAATTAATCCATCTAATGTGATTCAAAAATGTTCAGTACCGTCACGTACTTTCAAAAATAAATATTTTTCGCCACAGGTTCAAGTTTTAAATAATCAGTCTTCTAGTTCCAATGATGAAAAAATATCGAAGGTTACAGAAGTGAAAAAAATATGTTTGTTAGAATTCTTCACCTTATGGACACACATTTAGCATTTGTAAATCCTTTAAGAGATTATTTTGTTACGGTTGTGGTTATAAAGGAGTAATTAGATCGAACTGTCCAATGTGTTCAAAAAACTTATGAAAAAGCAAAAGTGTAAGAGCCAGCTTTCTGTTATTTCTTTAAAGTTTATCTCTAAGAAGAATAAATATGAGTTGTTTAATGATGGTTGGTGCAAATGGCTAGAAAAAGTTAAAACGTTTCACTTATCATTTCGCAAATTTAGAACGGATGCGTTATTTAACAAGAAAACGTGCGATAATTGTCCATATATTACAGGTCAGTTATTTGATAAACAAATTTGTGGATTTTGGACTCTGGCTGTAATACTACAGTGGTAGGCTCTTTAGCACTTCCTATTCTTAGAGAATTAAAATTAAAAATTTTTCATTCTGATCGTCAAGGTGTGTCAACTGCTGATGGTTCAGTTAAGTTAGTTAAAGGTTCCGTAGGTTTACCCATTCAAATTAGAAAACATTGTCGAGTAGTCAATGCTTTAGTGGTACCATCCCTTCCCTAATATTTCATCTTTGGAAGTGATTTTTCAAAATTATTTGGTTTAGTAGCAAATTTTAAGGATGATACCTGGTATGTTTATGGTAATTCGGAAAATAATATTTTGAATATTAGTAGTTCAACGCGGGCTATTGAGCACGCAAATGGATTATTTAAATTAAGCGATCTTTCAGACAGTCAAAGGCAACAGGCGGAAGCCGTTATTGATTCTTTTAATGAAATTAGCCGCGAAGATAAACTTGGACGCACAAATAAAATTCACATGGAAATAAATACTGGCAGTGCCGCTCCCATTCGAAAAAAAGCGTATGCATTGTCTCCCTATATGAACAAAATATTAAATAAAGAGCTTGATGATATGTTGTGGTTAGGCGAAGTTGTACCCTGTCAAAGTCCATGGACATCCCCAGTACTTTTGGTGAAAAAGAAAAATAATACTAAATATAGATTTTGCTTTGACGGACGTGCAATAAATGACGTAACTGATCATGGCAATTATCCGCTCCCAAACGTAGACAGAATATTAAATATGTTAAGAGGCGCAAATTACATCTCTAGTTTGGACTTGCGAAAATCGTTATGGCAAATACCTCTGTCTGAAGGAACCAAAAACAAGACAGCTTTAAGCATAATTGGCCGAGGTCAATGTAGATTTGTTGTAGTACCTTTTGGGCTTAGGAATTTTGCTCAAACACAACAACGCTTGGTCGATGCAATTTTTGGTCCGCGTTTCAAACCGTTTGTGTTCTGTTATCTTGACGATATGATACTATGTTCACCAACGTTTGAGGAACACGTGAATCTATTACATGAAGTTAAAGAAAGACTTATAGACGCGAATCTGATTATCAATCTAGAAAAGTGTCATTTATTTGAGAGAACGTTAAAATTTTTTGAGTATATAGTAGACTCAAATTCTCTTCGGACAAATCTCGAAAAGTGCTCGTCAATGGTCAATTTTCTGCGCCCAACCAACACGACAGAAGTTAAAAGATTTATTGGTATGTGCAGTTGGTATAGGCGGTTCATAAAAGATTTTTCATCTCTAGTCTCACTTATTAATAATTTGATTAAACAGAAGAAAAAAGGACAAACTATTACATGGAATCTAAAAACCGAGTTTTCCTGTGTTCAGATTAAGCAAGCATTAGTATCTGCACCTTTACTGGCCCAGCCAGATTATTCAATTCCTTTTATAGTTGAATGTGATGCTAGCGATACAGGTTTAGGAGCTGTTTTAATTCAAATGGTTGACGATGTTGAGCATGTCATCTCGTATGCCAGCAGATCACTGACTCGCACTGAACGCAATTACTTAGTGACAGAGAAGGAATGTTTAGCGGTAATCTTTGCTATCGAGAAGTTTCGTCCTTGGGTTGAAGAAAAACGATTTACTATGGTCACGAACTAATATTCGTTGTTATGGTCGAGCAAGTTGCAAAATCCAACCGGAAAACTTGCTAGATCGGCGATGCGGCTCCGGCAGCACTCGTTTGAACTTGTTCACCGTAAGGGAAAATTGGATGTAGTTCCTGATTGTTTTAGTCGGGCAATTAGTATCAAAAATCCACTTCCTGAAATAATGCAAGTCGAATTAAAAGATATTGATCCGTGGTGTGTGTCGTTAAGAGATAAGATTTTGTCGACTCCAGATAATTATCCCCAATGGAAAGTAAAGCATATGTTTGTTTATAAATTTTTTCCATCAACTTACCAATTTCTTCTAACATTGTCGAGTGGAAGCAGCTCATACCAAAAACTCAAACGAAAGATATCATTCGTTCTTGTCATAAACCCCCGGTTTCTAGTTATTTTGGTTGTTTTAAAACACTATCTCGTGTTAAATTACAATTTTATTAGTCTAAAGTAAACATTGTAAAAATTGTTTAACTTGCGGAGCGGAAAAAGCATCAAACGCTGCCCCCCAGGATTAATGGGTGCAGAAAAGGACGTCAAGTTCTCTCTTCAAATTATTGCAGTTGACCTCATGGATGTAAATTAGGTCATAAATGGTTGTAAGTTGTAGAAGATTGGTTCTCGAAGTTTACGTTACTGTGCCCGCTGCGTAACGTTAAAGCGCCAGCCATACGAAATTTTTTAGAAAATAAAGTCTTCTTAGTTTATGGAGTCCCACAATTTATTATCTGTGACAATGGGCCTAATTTATCCGGAAATATTTTCAAAAACTTGTGTACGGAGTACGAACTACAGAAAATCTGATATAATACTGTGTACTCGCCACAGTGCAATTTCGTCGAGAGAATCAATCGAACTATAGGCACTGCTATGCGTACGTATATCAATAATAATGACGCATGAGATGTCGAATTACCAAAAATACAGTATGCGATTAACTCAGCTAAACATAAAGCCACAGGCTATACGCCTAATTTTTTAGTTGTTGGGCGTCATGTTCCCGTTAATGGAAAATTTTATGGTAGCGGTCTAGAACCACAAGAGGATGTTGAAATCATCCCTAGGGACAGGCCTTTATATGTTGAGAACCGTTGTGGTCTATTTAAAATCTTTAAGAATGTACACGCTAAATTACATTTAGCATATGAGCGATCTAGTAATCGCTACAATTTAAGAAGAAGAAATATATCTTTTTCAGTTGGTGATAAGGTGTGGAGAACTAATAGGGTACTCTCACACTAGATTCCCCTGTTGTTGATCTAGAAAATCAAGTCGTCAATAATTTATTTTGTAGATAATGTTATATAAGTAGAATCTTAAGAAAAATCTTGTTGATATTTTATAAAATGAAAAGTGAGTTGTTTTATTTTAGATTTGAGTTTCAGTTAGCTCGTCAAAATAGAAATTTTTTGTGCTCATGGGTACGCGTTTTGTATTTGTTTAAGAAACAACCCACCTTCTGTTATTAGTGTGTTGTAGTAACACTACACGTCTAATAACCGCTAAAGTTTATTTATGCTGTTAAAGCATGATAGTCGAATAGATAAAATTTCTTTTTGTTCAAGTTATAGTATTCAAAATTTATTGTAGTATATTTATGAAATGTACAATATATAGCTGTAGTAAAATTTAAAAAATTTTCTTGTGGATTTCACGAAGGCTGTTAATATTGAATACTTAACCCCTGTATGTAATATGTTACTAATGCTATTGCTATTTGTTTTTTGCGGAAAGGCACAAGATATTTTCTGGTGTTGAATAATGAAAAATTATACAATTTAATGTTTTGCTATAAAATTTCTTTTGGAGCGCTATACAATTAGATTATTACTTTTCCCGATTTTGACTTTCCAACTTTGACTTCCCGATTATGTTTCCAATTCTTGGACATGTTGTACGCGAAGGTACAAGCGCACTCACAATTCGATTTTGATTTATGTTAAAAACATCCTAAGTGGTTTAGAATTATTTGTGTTAGGAATTTTTTCATGATATGTTTAAGTTTATATATAGTCTTAGAATTAGTTTCTACTCACGTAGTGTTGTAGTATAAAAAAAACTTTTTGGTCACGTTTACGATTTTGTTGTTACCTCAAATTTTTTTCTTTTGGAAGAAGGCTGTGTATCGTTCTTTTTCTCCTTTCTAGCCGAAACACACATAAATTCTGTTTTGTGTTACAAAATTTTAATTTTCTTTTTATAAATTAATAGGAATTGTATATGTAGAACTTATGCTTAATTAAAAAAAAGTTATTGTAATTTTCCACCCCCCTATTTATTGTTTTTTCGTTCAATTTATTTAGTAAATAAATTCATCGATATAAATACTTCACTTTGTAATTTAAAATCCTATTAAAAATCGCTCATACTATTGAGAAGTTCCATAAATTATCTTCAAGGTAATATAATTTAGTGCGATTGTGCGCAGCTGTTTGTTTTCAATACTCAAGTGTCGAGGTCGAGATTGTTGTCAGACTACGCCATTCTGCCCTTAATCGTCCTAGTAATAACATGGAGAAGTTGATATTAAAGGGCGACTTGAGGCTTGCTATTCCTTATATGCAGTACATAAATCTGTGAGCTAAGAACTTCATCCGGCGCAACACGGAAGCTTTGCTTTAACAACGAGCTAATATTTTAATAATGATTATACAAAGCAGCTAATTTGTAACGTATAGAATGTATACACATAAAGATCTGCAGTAATGGAATTTGTAGTTTAAGCTGTTATTAGATGTGGTATTCCTTTTCTTCGTAGATTCCACCCTTTTGATTTTATGGTTCCGAAATTCGAAGCGTATTACTTTATAGAAGAGACTACTAAAACGATCTTCTATTCCTTCACTGTTCACAATGTATCGCATGTTGAATGTGGAATATAAATCACTACGCTACTTGCCCCTTTACTGGAATTTTCAACCCAGAATGAGTAGTTAGCGCCTGACCGCAAAGTTTCTTTGACATCTGTAGCTACTCACAAGTGATCTCAGATTTTGTTTGCAGGAAGCTGCCTTGCTAATTTATGGATAAACAGATATAGCGTAATAGTAATCTCTTATCTTCTTCTTTTCTCAGTATCTGGCTATGCATACTTATAACATCTTCTACATATTATTTATGTTTTGTTTTTTCTAAGTACCTAATTGTTTACGCAGGTCGTTAATTATGGTTGTGTTATTTTTATTACAGAAATTATATTTGTAACAATTTGTACATTGTCATTGTTAAAACACAATAATTATGAGATATTATTAATTACGGAATTTTAATTCAAGCTTAACAAAGAAAATTATCTTTATCCAAGATGGTATTTATTATTATTGTTGTATTATTTAAGCATCTGTTGTTGCAGTTTGTTATATTTATTTTTATGTTTTTATCCTAACCGAAATAATCTTCTAGTAATTAGTTTTGCCAGTATTGTAAACGAAATAATTATTGATTCCTGCGTTCATGTGCAATGTTGATATTTTTACTCACTCTATCATATTAGTACTATATTGTAACCAACTTTCTTCCTTTTGTTGTATTAATTTATGACAGGTGACTATATTTTGCTAGAGTAGCTAGTCCTTTCTGTGTTGGCAACGCCATGTTTTTCTCTTTTTTTTTTTTTTTTTTGCGACTTCGGCTGCAGAGGTCATTTGTCGCCCACATATTTCTTTAGGATCCATTGGTACCAAGTTTAACTTACAGTAATTTAAAAAGTAATGTTTCTTTTAAAAATGTCAAAAGTCGTGACGTAGTATTAACACTTGTTACCGACAAACACTCTTGTAATGATTTGGGTAGATTATGCTGTTTTCGCTTCTGCTGATATTGTGAACATTCTATGAGCAGATGTTGAACATTGAGTGGGGTCTGGCATACGTTGCATTGTGGTCTGCGATTTTCTCTTAGTAGGGTCATAGATGTTAGATTTGTGTGCCCAATCCTTAATCTTGTTAAAACCACTTGTTCTCTTCTACTAAGTTGTTTAATTGCTGGGCCTTTGAGGTGTGTATTGTATAAAAACTTACTTTTCTCGTCGGACTCTATTTGCCATTTGGTAAATACCGTGTGTGAGAAGTACTTGCATAGGTCTTCTGCAGTTGAGATGTCCACTTCGTGCAGTGGCTTGTCTATTGCTGCTTTGGCAGAGGAGTCGGCTGCTTCGTTTCCTAATATACCGACGTGACTAGGGCACCAGACGAAAACAACCTCTTTCTGCATCTCTTCTAGCCATTGTAGAAGTGCTATAATATTGCATTCGATTGGGTTAGTTGCAAAAGGATTGTTGATTGCATTTATTGCGCTTAACGAGTCCGTACATATTATTGCTTGACAAACTTTCATTGATTCGATGAATCTTAGGGCATGCCAAATAGCATAAAGCTCTGCGGTATATACAGTTGACGCTGGGTGTAATTTCCACGAATGAGAGGCTTCAGATGTAACAATTGCACTCCCAACCCCTCTTTGGGATTTTGAGCCATCGGTGTATATAATTGTGGCATTCGGGTACTCTCCCAGAATTTTTAAGAAACGGACCGAGTGCAGATATGTGTCGTGTTCAGTTTTATTATTGTTAATCAGATCTAACCGGATTTTTTGATTTTTTAGCAACCATGGTGGGTACTCTCGGTTTGCTTTATGGTACATATCGGGAATCTGTATATTTAGTGTTTGTTGCAATTCTAGGAAACGGATATTTATTGGCCTTGTAATTGTTTTTCGGGTGGAGTACCATTCATAATTTTCATTCTTGGACATTATTTGAAATAGAGGATGCTCTGGCTGTGCTAAAACATTTATTGCGTAACGTATGATCTGCTGTTGACGTTGAAAGTTAAGAGGTGCTATTTTTGCTTCGCTATTTAATGCTGTCAAGGGGCTGGTTCTAAATGCCCTTATAGCTAGGCGAATAGCTTCTGCTAGGATAGAGTCTAATATTTTTAATGTAGTTTTCCGTGCTCCGCCATAAACAACACATCCGTAATTTAGTCTACTCAAAATAAGGCTCTTGACAATGCTTAATAGAGTTGCTCTGTCGGCGCCCCAATTTATGCTTGAAATGCGTCTTATTACATTTAAAGCTTTTTTGCACTTTGTTGCTACGTCTTTGACATGCTGCTTCCACAATAGCTTATTATCAAATTGTATACCAAGAACCTTAATAGTATTTACACAAGGAATGGCGTTGCTGTTAATTTGTAGGGCAGGGTCTTCATGTTCATGACGAAGTCTACAGAAGTGAACACATCTGCATTTTTCGCTTGAAAACTGAAAACCGTGGTCTTCTGCGTCAGCTACTATACTGTTTATTGTATTTTGCAGTACTACTTCAATCTGGCGCATGGAGTGGTCTGAATAAATGATTACCATATCGTCGACATAAATAGATCTACCTATTGTTTCCGGTATGGATTTTGTCAATATATCCACCGCGACTGAAAAAAGAGTGCAGCTAAGTGTGGATCCTTGTGGTATTCCGTTTTCCAAAATTGAAGTGCGTGATAGGTGAGCGTTGATCCTAACTTGAAATTTTCGTTCACCTAAAATATTTTGAATAAATATAGGTAGTCGCCCGCGTAGTCCCCATTCATGCAATTTCATTAGTATGCCGTGCTTCCAAGTTTTATCGTATGCCTTAACTAAATCAAAAATACAGCCACTGTATGCTTTCTTTCTGCAAAACCATTTTGGATGGTGTTTTCTAAGATGGCTAGTTGGTCAATCGTAGATCGATGTTTGCGAGAACCTACTTGAGAGGGTGACAGTAGTTTATGATGTTCTAAATACCATACTAGACGGTGGTTAACAATCTTTTCCATGACTTTACAAATACAACTTGTAAGCGAAACTGGCCTATAATTTGTGGGAATTTTAGGATCTTTGCCTATCTTTAGTATCGGTACTACAACAGCGGTACGCCACGAGTCTGGAAATGTACCTTCAGTCCACATTTTATTAAAGAATTTTCGGATGGTATTTTTGTTATTGACCGTAAGACTCCGTAACATCTGATATGTTACTCCATCTGCACCTGGTGAGCAGTTATTGGTCGCAGCTAAAGCGTTTTCAATTTCTTTTAGAGTTATATCAGCATTGTAGACAGAGGTATGGTTTATATCAAAATCCAACGCATTCTCTAAGGCATTTTTCCTAACTAGGAAGTTAATGCCGAGGCCGTTAGAGCTGCTATTATTATGGAAGTGCTGCGCAAAAGTTTCGGCTATAACTGTAGTGTCAGTTATTGGTTGATTGTCTATTGATAGGACCAAAGTCGGAAACGCAAATCTTTTTCCTGATATAGTTCTGATTTTTGCCAGACTTCCTTGGTTGAGGTTTCTTGCGAAATTGTCGACACATATGTTTCCCAGGATTTTCGTTTACTGGCAAGAATTGTGCGCCGAGCTGCTGCTCTCTGTTGTTTGAAAGCTATCAGGGTTGTATGAGTCGGGTTTTGTCTAAAAACTCTGAAAGCTTTCTTCTTTCTTGAGATGGCGTCCGAGACGTCTTTGTTCCACCAGGGGACTGGTATTTTGTTGCCTGGTGGTTTGGACGTAGGTATGGAGATGCGCGCAGCGTTCATGATGGATTCCGTTATGATGGAAGCACACTCATTAATGTTATTGGGAAGTTGGATACTTGGCAGTGACTCGGCGAACTTCGCCCAGTCGGCTTTATTGTATTGAAATTTTTCATGAAACTGTGGTTTCGTGTGACCGGGCATCTCGATCAGAATTGGTAAATGATCTGAATACATTTGATCTTTTAACACTTTCCATTCTAGTCGGTGGGCTATACTGGGTGTTGTGAAAGCCAAGTCTAGTGGCGAGAAAGTGCATGATCGAGAGTTCAGGCAAGTACCTTCTCCGGTGTTTAACATTACCAATTTGTTATCTTTAGCTATCTCTTCTATGTGTTTTCCAGAAATGTTTGTATATGAACTTCCCCATAGAGGGTTATGCGCGTTGAGATCTCCTACCAACAAATATGGTTTTGGTAATTCTAGGAGCAGTTCTTGGACTTCCGCCGGTGACCAATTGGTATCGGGTAAATATATGTTACACACTGTAAATTTAAAGGGTTGATACAACTGTACTGCTACTGCTTGCATCTTTGTTTTTAATAAAATATTGTTTGCTGGAAAACCCTCTTGTATGAGAGTTGCCATTCCGTCTTTAGCTCTTTGTGCTGGGATCGCGTCTTTTCTGTAGCATGTGTATCCTTTTAATGTAAATTTAGTGTCTGGTTTGAAGTGTGTTTCCTGTAGACATATGCAAACTGGTGACTTTTCAGCTAAAATAATTTTAAGTTCCTCTAAGTGTAATATGCAACCATTACAGTTCCATTGAAGGATGTTTGGCATTATTTGTTGAGATTGGAAATAAATGATAATCAAATAAAGGTGAAAAGTCGTCGTACTGAAGTTCTGTTATGTTTCAGTGTTGGTCACATCGCTTGGCGACGTGTCCGTAGCTGGTTTACGTGGTTTTCCTTTTTCCCATCCTACTTTTCTTTTTTTGACCAAGCGCTTAACTGGTATAGAAAATTTTTTATTAATGTCTGAAATATTTTCAACTATTTTTTGGTTTAAGATAGGTGTGATATTTGTTTGTGAGAAAAACTCTGCTGTAGTTGAAGCACTACTTGAGTTGGGTGTAAGATTGTCAAAAGGTCTTTTTGAAGGAACGTTGAGCTGTGGCGCTGTCGTGTCATTTATGTTTTCTACTTGCCGGTGTATTTGTGTTATTTTGTCAGTCTGTGTGATACTGCTTAAAAGGTGATCTTCGTTAGTGTTGCATATTGGTACTTGGTCTTGCTGAGTTGGTTTAGGATTAGCAGATAATAGCATTTGTGCCAGGGTATTGAATTGCTCCTTCATGATTTCTGTACACGCCTTGGTTACCTCTGGGACAATTGTTTTAATGACCTGGTTAAAATCCTCTATAGGATTTTTGGCACTTTCTGATCTAACAGTTTCGGCGAATGTAGCGAGAGTTGGTCTAGTTTGTGAATTTCTAATTCTATTTCTTGCCTCGAAGTATGACATTTTATCCAAAGTTCTCATTTTTTGAATTGCAACTTCTTCTTTAAACACAGGGCAATTCAATGACCTTGCGGAATGCTGCCCTTTGCAGTTAATGCATATGGGGGTTTCTGTGCAAGGTCCCTCATGGGCGGTGGTTCCACATATGCACATTTCTGGTCCGTTACAGCGACTTTGGACATGTCCAAAACGCTGACATTTGAAACATCGCATCGGAGGTGGGATGTATGCTCGAACTGGTAGCATTGTGTAGATACCTGCTTTTATACGTTCCGGTAATCGTGTACTGTTAAAAGTAAGAATTAACGATGGCGTATTTTGTACTATGCCTCCCTTGGTAGTAGTGATGCGACGTGCATCAATTACTCCTTGGTCCAATAAGTTTTCTTTTATTTTTTCAATCGTACAATTCAGGAGGTCTGGACACGACACTACTCCTTTGCAACTATTGAGTGTGCTGTGAGCTGATACGCTTACATTAAAATTCAAAAATTCGTTTAATGAACGGAGTTTCAGTGATTGTTGTTTATTGAAACATTCTACCAATAGTCCATCTCGTGTCTTTCGGACACTTTTCAAGTCACCAGCTGCATTTGTTAGCACCTTTTCAATTAAGAAAGGGCTACTTTTGCTAAAATTGTTTCCATCATCTCTCTTTATTATCAGAAAACGTGGTTCCCTGTCAGGGAACTCTGTAACTCTCAAATTATTAACACTTATCCGGCCACCTACACTTCTTTTAGGAGAGGTATGTGGTTTTTCAATTGGATTTTTAAGTCCAAATTTTTGTGGGCGATAGCCCATTTCCATAGGTGCATAAGCCGAGAACTTGCCATGGTCGTCAACTGTAGGCTGTGAGTCAACATCAGGTACAGCCAAACTCCCTGATGTTTTTGCAGGTGCCAAACCTTGCGTTGCATCCATTCGGATAATAACCCTTTCGTCTTTCTAGTTCCCCACCCACCACGGAGTCCAACAAGGGGACGACGCTTTGCCGCCAGGGTTACTAGAAAGATATAGCGCTCCAATGCACACTAGCAGAGCGGAGGAGAGGCTGTCCTGGCCGACAACCTCGCCGTCTGTTCGTCTGCACCTTTACACTCGCCCAACTGGCGGTCTTACCCGACAGCGCAGCCGATTGGTCAAGGGTGGGCTAGCCCTGACCTCCCGTTTAAAAAGAAATCCAGGCCAAAGTGGAGTGTTGCTCTCTTTGAGGACTACACCCTGCCTCAAGAGAGCTCAGCCACCAGGACCCCTTCATCCCCCCGCACGGGTCTCCACGCACGGCACAAACACGCGGGTAGCCATTAAAACCCTGTGCTGCCCGACTACTAGGCAGCACTAAGGGAGGGGAATTGGGAAATGAGCTGGGATATATAACTAGGTTTATGGTGCTAGCGCACCCGGATATATGATAGGATATGTGCGGATGGAATCAAAGATTGGGACAGCGGTCAGCTGGGCTAGGGAAACTCGTGTTTGCCAAACCCGTGCCTGTTTGGGAGTTAACAGGCCCCTGAGAGAAAATTGATGGTAGGTCCCTCCGCCCTCGGATACCCTAATAGCCAGAAGGGACCTGGAAAAACGAGAGTTGGAAGCCTAGTGTGCTTCCAGATAGGAAAGATAACAGGTGCTGATAGATACAGCTTTGTGTGCGTGTAACGGTTAGGGCATGCACGTATGCGTGTTCTATGTGAAGAAAGTATAGTGAGTGTATGTGTGCGTGCTCTGTGTATGTGTGAGTAGGTGATGTAGGTTATTTTGGTTTTCCCACTTCGCAATGCAGGTAGTCAGCAAGCCGGTTAACTGCAACGCAAAGAAGGAAGTAAGCACTCTCACCACGTCAAGGTAATAACCCATGAGAGCGTATTAATATTATTATTATTATTATTATTATTATTATTATTATTATTATTATTATTATTATTATTATATATATAAATGTAAATGTAAATGTAAATGTAAATATATAAATGTATAGAAAAAAATGTAAATAAAGTTATTGTATTGTATTGTATTGTATTGTATTGTATTATTATTATTATTATTATTATTATTATTATTATTATTATTATTATTATTATTATTATTATTATATATACATAGTTTTAACACCATGTCAAGCAACTCATGGAGTTAGCTTATGGTGAAAAGAGAACAAACTTGTAAATAAATTGAAATTGAATTGAATTGAATTGAATTATTATTATTATTATTATTATTATTATTATTATTATTATTATTATTATTATTATTATTATTATTATTATTATTATTATTATTATTATTATTATTATTATTATTATTATTATTATTATTATTATTATTATTGGCTCAACTCCCGAGCAGGTCGGACGTATTTTAAGTTGTTCCGCGAAACGATTAAATTAGGCGTGTATCTGAAAGTGAAAAGTTGTGTTTTGTGATTACAAGCAAGGTAATGTTTACTTTACTCTCTTAAATTAACTCGTTAACACCTGCATGTTGATTAAATTTATCTATAAGTAAATTAATAACCAACAATGAAGTGTGAAAGTTGCGACGATTTACTGCCAAAAGATGGGAATCACGTTGTTTGTAAGTTTTGTAAAGGGCTTACACTATACATGTGCAGGCTTATCAGAAAATACATACGCACGTATGTCAGGAGCCAAAAGGACACATGGAAATGTACTAAATGTAGAAAAGACAATTGCTCTCAAAAATCGGAATCGTTAGATTCACAATTATGCGACGGTGATATCAAATTAATGATTAGAGACTTGTCCAAGAAACTTGATAACTACAAGCAGGTTGTGGACGATATGTATCACGACCTTAAAGGGTTATCTACATTTTATGACGAATTAAAGCGGGAAGTAATTGAACTTAAAAATACTAATAAAGATCTAGCAAAGGATGTGCGTGCTCTATTAGAGGATAATAAAACAAAGATGCTAAAATTTTAGATCTTGAGGTGAAACTTAACAACCTAGAACAAAGGAGTAGAAATATAAATTTGGAAATTCATGGAATGGAGGTAACCGCAGGGGAGCAACAGGACGGGTTTTAAAAAGTGCGGTCAGTAAATTG
>JARFIW010001128.1:0-18026 GCA_036346225.1 Platerodrilus igneus | reverse complement strand
TTATTATTATTATTATTATTATTGGCTCAGCTCTCGTGCTGGTCGGACGTGTTTTAAGTCGCTCCGTAAATCGATAATAAGGTTGGTGACATGAAAGTGAACTTAAAAGTAAATTTAATTGATTTGATCGCGTTATGGTGATGTGTTAAACTCTCTTTAAGGAGAACCTGCATTGAAGATAATAATTACCGAAAAAAAGTAAAATGAATTGCGATAAATGTACCGAAAGATTGTCTAGAGATGGAAATTTTGTTACATGCAACTTTTGTAATAGTAATATGCATTACAATTGTGCAGGATTATCAGAAAATACTTATTCGCGTATGTCGACTGCAAATAAGGAATCGTGGAAATGCCAGAAGTGCAGAAAGGAAAAACAAATACCAAAATCCGCACTAGTAAATATTGCAAACGATTGTGATATAAAGCAAATGTTTGAAACACTATCTAACAAACTGGATATTTATAAAGAGGCCGTTGATGGCGTTTGTAACGATTTAAAAGGCTTATCTAACTTCTACGAAGATTTGAAACAAGAATTTATCGGACTTAAAAGATAAATACTGATCTTGCTAATCAAGTGCGTGCATTGTTGGAAGACAATCATAAAAGGATGCCAAACTGTTGGAGCTGGAAGTAAAGATAAATAATCTGGAACAGAGTAGTAGGAATGTTAATCTTGAAATTCATGGATTGGATATTATGCCAGAGGAAAAGGAAGGTAAATTAAAAGCGGTTGTAGAAAAATTAGTAAGACGTTTAGAGGTGAGTGTAAGCATGGATGATATACAAGTAGTACATCGTTTACCTAAGAGGCGATTAGATGTTGTTCCACCAGTAATAGTTAAATGTTCCTCACAGGCAATTAGAGACCGAATTATTAGTAAGAGAAAGGAAACGATGAAAATGATGATTTATTTAATAACAAGAACGAGCGTAAGATATTCTTGTATGAAAATTTAACAGCTTACAATAAATCTTTGTTGTGGCAAACTAAACAAAAAGCCAGAGAATTCAATTACAAATTCGTGTGGGTACGTGGCGGTAAAATACTAACAAAGCAATCAAGTGAGTCGTCGAGTGTAGTACGTATTGATACCGAAAAGACCTACAAAAGATTCATTCATAAATATTGATATAATGGCTAGGTTAAAAGAAAAGACTTTACTGATAACATAAATTTTGTAGAGTTAGTAGTGTTTGTTACCGATTATGAGTTAACTTCCGGATATAAGCTGAACTCGCTAATTCTGATATACCCAAATATTAATGGTATTAGATGTCATTTTGATGAATTGCTGTTGTATATATCTAACATCAAATTTCATGTTTTAAGTTTAGTAGAAGTATCTATTGAGGAAAATATGGTCTCAAATTTTCAAATTAATGGATATAAAATGTTTTATAAATTAAGAGAGGCTCGTAGAGGTGGTGGGATATTAGTATATATTAAAAAGGGTTTAGAATTTACTGAAACGATATACCAATCACTATCATACGAAAATGTGCAGGGGTCACTACAATTTCAAGGAAAATATAGAAATTTGATTACAGTTTATAGACCTCCAAATAATAGTGTTAACGATTTTGTGGAAGAACTTCAAAAACAGTTGCAAGAATGTAATGATTTTAGCTGTATCATTTTTGGGGGAGATATTAACATAGATTTACTTGGTAAAAACTTATATATCGCGGAAACGGAATATCAAATTTTATTAACATCAAGCGGTTTATATAAATGCATTTTGGACTATACACGTCAAGAATTGTTTGGTGTGGAAATTGGTAGCCTCTTGTATTGATCATATTTATGTATGAGGAAAGTACAAACACATAAATTCTGCTGTAATACAGTCGAAAATATCAGATCACTACATGACCGCAGCCCAACTAACTTTTCAAACAGAAGTTAATAGAACAACATGTACAAACAGGAAAAAAATTTTGAACGAACGTCAAATTAAAGTTAAATTATCCGATATAAACGTTCAACAGCTAAGCGAACATAAAAATTCTAATACATTGTACAATAGCATTATAAACAAATTTAACGAAGCATATGAAGCTTGTCAAGTTACACAAAATTAAAATCCTGAAATGTTTCTACTAAAATTATAAAAAAAAGCAATTGTAAATTTGTATGCGAATTGGATAATAAATAACAAAGAAATGCAGGAGAACTGAATGTGGAAAATTGTAATAGAGAAAGAGAGTTGAGTCAGAACAAGGACTATACGCAGAAAGTTCTAAAATCATACTGAATAATAAAAGAAGACCATTCGTTTACTAGGTGATATTTAGTTCATATAACAAATATATTATGTATTATTAATTAATTATTTTATATACTTTTTGAAATATTCTAGATTATAACGAATGTATATACATAGTTTTAAAACACCATGTCAAGCAACTCATGGAGTTAGCTTATGGTGAAAAGAGAACAAACTTGTAAATAAATTGAAATTGAAATTGAAATTGAAAATTATTATTATTATTATTATTATTATTATTATTATTATTATTATTATTATTATTATTATTATTATTATTATTATTATTATTATTATTATTATTATTATTATTTATATATATTATTATATATATTATATATATTATATATATTATTTATATAATAGCAATACATAATACGTAAATATTATATGCATGAGAAAGTGTGAATATCAGTGTGTGTATATGTGTATATATGTATATATGTGTGTATATGTTTACGTATAAATATAGCTAGAGGTATAACATAAAAATATGTATGTATGTGTAGATGTTAGCATTAGAATTAGAATTAGTTAAACTGTATAAATAGTTATTAGTTAAGGTTTAAGCACTTTGTGGGGATAGGTTTAAAACCATAAACATCCTGGTCAAAGTAATATGTTTAAGTTATAATGAGTTACTTATCTTTTCGAATATCTATTTATAGTTAAAAGAAATGTGTTGCAGAGAAAACAATATGATTTGAAACAGTAGGGGGTTGAGCCAAAAATATGTTTAATTGATATGAAAAACTATTTAATTTTTGAAATATTTATTCTTAGGAATTATTAAACTGTTGTCACCATGTCAAGCAGCCTATACAGGTTAGCTTATGGTGTATGTAATTCACTGTGCAAATAAATGAATTGAATTGAATTGAATTGAATTATTATTATTATTTCTCTTTTGCTCAAAAACGTTTATTTCGTTTTGGTAACTAAAATTAGCGGAGGAGCTATTTAGCTCTACCCGCTAATTTAAAAACTTCCTCACAATATGACATGATTGGAGTATGGTTGCTTTTTGACATATTGAGTGTAGTTTTACAGGTAATTGTAGTTTTTCCAAATTCTTTTGAAAATGAACTGAAGTTATACCATCAACTGAAATAACAAGTGGTATGATGTATAGATTTTTTAGTTTCCACAATTGTATAACTTCAATTCGTAAATCAGTATATTTTTGAATTTTATGAGATTCTGTCTTTTCCAAATTATGTGTAAGGGTATTGCTATGTCAATGAGAAATCCAGTTTTATTTATTTTATCGATAAAAGAATATCTGGTTTGTTATATGCTATTGTATGATCAGTTAAAATAGGTCTATCCCAATAAATGAGAGCATCTGTTGATTCTAAAACTGGACTGGGTTTGTATTTGTAGTAAGGCTCCGGATTCACTAGTAGTTTGGATTTCACACCTAATTGTATATGAATAATTTTAGCAATCTGATTATGTCTTCCTAAATATGCTGTTTCGGCTAATTGGGAACAGCCTGCTAAAATGTGTTCAATTGTTTCCCCTACTTTTGAACACTTGCGGCATTTGTCAACTACGTTGGCTTCTTTTAAAACATGTTTTGCGTAATTTTTTGTTCTTATTACGCCATCTTGAATTGCTATTAAGAAGCCTTCTGTTTCAGGATATAAATAACCTAAATTTGCCCAATTTACAGACATTCTTTTATCAATTTGATTGTTTTCTAGAGCATTTGGGTATTTTCCATGGAGATACTTTTCTTTCAAATTTTGTATATTTTCACTTGAACTTGATATTTGATGATAGTTGATAGAGTTTAGATTCAAAGGAGTGTAATTTTGGTCATAAGTACTAATTAATTTTATTAATTTATTATTGGAGTTTTGAAAATGAGACTTTAAATTGTTTTCTTGTTTTCTGCAAAGATCGCGGATATTATTTAAACCCCTTCCTCCGTCTTTACGAGGTAGGTAGAGTCTTTGCACTGCTGAATTAGGATGTAAGTATCTAAATTTAATTAAAGTTCTTCGGGTTAGACGATCTAGTTCATTTAAATCACTCTCATCCATTTTAATATTCCAAATGTGTAATTTAAATATGAAACTGCCCACGTATTGATTGCAATAAAAATATTTTTAAAATTTAGTTTTGAATTTAATAACTTGGTTAGTCTTGTTTGGTAATTCTCTTTATATATGAGTTTTAAATTAGTATGATTTAGGTTTTTGTTTTGCATAAAGCCTAAATACTTATAATAGTCGGTATTAGACATTGGTTTTAGATTTTCTATGGGTGGATTTTGATTTTTTACAATTCCTTTGACTAGGCTCATGATTGCTGATTTTTCTAAACTAAAAGACATATTAATTGCTTTACTGTATAATTTAGTGGTAGCAATCAGAGAATGTAGTTGTGTATGTGTTTCAGCGTATAGCTTTAGAGCGTCAATGATAAGTAAGTGTGTAATTTTTGAAAGTTGTGTTTGTAATTTAGTCTGTATTCAGCGCCACTTGAATTTAATAGTGAAGAAAGTGGATTAAAGGCTAAACAAAACCAAAGAGGACTCAAACTATTGCCTTGAAAAATTCCTCTTTTTATGTTAACTGTTCCAATCGTTTGGGTTTCCACTGAAAGCGTAGTTTTCCAAAACTGCATAGCGTATTTTAACAGATTGATTATTTTTGATCAATTTTGTAGATGGTGAGTATTTCTAATAACCATTCATGGGGATTGAATCATATGCTTTGTTGTAGTCTATGTACCCAACATGTAGATTTCGTTTTTAATTCTTGCATTGTTCATGATTACAGCATCAATGGTTAGTTGTTCTTTGCATCCCATGCTTTTCTTGATACAACCTTTTGCTCGTCAGCTATAATTCTGTTGATCGTGCAATGATGTTCAATTTTCTTTTATTATTGACGTTAGAAGTTTATACAACACAGATAAACATGTTATAGGTCTATAGTTTCGGGGTCATTTCTTTCACCTTGTTTATGTATAAGTATAGTTTTCCTGTCATTAAGAAGCTTGGTAAATCTGAAGGGGTTTCAATTATAAGATTAAAAGAATTTGCTAAATTCTCGTGGATTGAAGGGAATGATTTAAGCCAAAAGTTACTTATTTTATCTGGTCCTGGAGCTTTCCAGTTAGAAAAATGTCGAACTGTGGTGATAATATTTTCACTTGATATTTTAATATCGGGCATATCGCCTATAGTTTTGGCATTCTCTTGAATTGGTTTGAAAATAGGAGAGTTCTTATTTAGTGGCTTTGTTTGTTGCCATGTATTATTCCAAAATTCCAAAAAATGTTCTTTATTCGACTCTGTCCAAGATATTGGTTTATTATCTTTATCCTTGTTTTCTAAATTCTGGTAGAAGCGTTTTTGGGATAGCTTAAATGTAAGATTTTGTTGCTTCCGTTTAGTAGTTTTATTATATCTACGCAATCTTGAAGCTTTTACTAGAAGTTTTTGTCTTAAAGAATCTCGGTGTATGATTAATACTTCATCTTTGGCTTTAGTGCGTATGTCCAAATTATCATCCTTTAAAATTTTGTTTACTTTATTTATAACCTTTGGGGCTTAATGCCTTTTAAAAATTCCGTTATAAGATCTATTTTTCCCCGAAGTTTGTCTATCTGTTGTATTAATCTTGTTTTCCATCTTGGTTCTCTTGAATTTGACTTACTGTTCAATGTTATTGGATTTGTAACTTTTTGTCTGTTTAGATTAATGCATGTTACTATTGCAGAGTATATGGCGGTTTGAATACGTGTCAAATTGGTTGAATTTGCTATAAACTGGCCTAGTGCTGTGTTGACTTGTTGGATTATTTTGTGTGATTCCTTATTAAATTTAAAAATAGGTATATTTGGGCGGTCAAAGGGATGTGAGTGTTCATAGAATTTAAAATTACTAATTAAGGTTTCTAAAACATTATCATTTACCACATTTTCGGAATCAGTATGTTCTGGGATATTGCTTTCAGCCTCGGTTTCTTGAATTTCTTCCATGAGTTCGTTATTATATAGCAATTTACCCATGTCTTCACGAATTTTGCTAATTTCGGTATCACTTAAGTATTTTCTTTTAATTATTACATTTTTGCGATCCACAATGTTTTGTTCTGTTAGAAATAGGTTTGGGAACTTTCTGGTGACATCTGCATGTAATAAGAATCTATAACCTGGAAGTGGGGTGTCTTCGCACTTGTTTATGTAGTAAAAGAACGCATAATTTCAATATTCATGTCACGAGTCCATTTTATTCGTTTCCGATTAATTCTGGTGGCAGCTTCTATATTAGGTATAGGTAGCGAACCATCAATAATTGTACAGTTAGTGGATTTGTAAGATTTATTAACATTAACCACATTCTTTGTATGTACATTATTTGTAGGTGACGAATTTGAATTGTTAATTGGACTTTGAATTATGGTTGCATTAACTGCAACGGAAGTTTTATAGTTAAAATGAACGCAAGCACCTACCTCTTTAATATCTGATGTGATATGCCAGTCATTCTCGTGTAAATAATTTGCCAGTTGATTATCTTGAGGATACTTCGGTGGAAGGTGTCGATGGTGGGTATCACTTTGATTAACATTTATGTCATTATTACTGTCAATCGAATTGTCTATAGAAATGTCATCATTTATACACTCCGCCATTTTGAATCTGGTAAAAGTTTCTACTATGCTTTGCAAATATTATCACAAGTAACACAGAGCACATATATCCTTATTCACGAGATATTTTTCACTTTAATAGCTTGTAACTGTAAAAAACTTTTAAATTATTATATCAGTTACTAGAGCACATGTGTTTAAGGCATTATTATTATTATTATTATTATTATTATTATTATTATATTATTATTATTATCATTATTGGCTCGACTCTCGAGCTGAACGGACGTGTTTCCCGCGAGCTCCGCGAATTAACATTAATTGATGTTTATTATAACGGTAATATAATATAAACAACTGGAAAGTGAATTTATGTTGAAAGAAATTACCCTCGTTATATAATAACCGCTATTAAAATATTTTAACGGAAATGAAATGCAATAACACATTACCAAGTGATGGAAACCATGTTTCGTGTGGTACGTGTGATGGTAATTATCATTTTCCTTGTTCTGGAATTGCCGAATCTACTTACAAAAGTATGTCTAACACAAAAAAACTGCAATGGAAATGCGTAGATTGTAGAACGGATAAACATTTAACTACACCAGAGAGTAGTCAGGAATCACTAGATGGTGAGCCAGTAAGGAAAATATTAATACTTATAAATAGTAAGTTAGATAACCATAAATTAACAATGGATGATTTGGTAAAAGATGTTAGGGGACTATCGAACTTGTATGATAGTTTAAAAGAAGAAATGGCCGCACTAAAAAAGTTAAATCAGGAACTCTCCAAGAGTGTAGCAAAGCTCTTGGAAGAAAATCGAATAGTAATAAGTGGTGCGTTTTAATGCAGTAAGTTTCCTTGTTTGTAATTTTTCCACCTTTCCTTTCCCATAAAATATCTGTACGCCATATTTTAATATTGTAGGATATAAATGAACTGCACTGCTATCTGCGTAGAAAAAGCAGTGAAAACCGTTATGCCCAAGCGAAAGTAGGTAGAAGAACAACGCGCAGTATGTTTCTCTTGGTAATTGTTGTTTTACAGGCATTCAGTGTTTGGCTACACATTAATTTAATTATCTAGATTATTAAAAGTAAGCTTGGTTTATTCATTATATACATCGTTCAGTCTGTATAGTAGATATGTGCGCTATATCATTACATCTGTACGAGTACATTATAAACTACTGCATCTTTAACCTGTCTAATTTACAAGTAACAAGTTAGAGCCTAAAAACGCGGTTTTATTTATAACGCACTAGTTCAGTATCTAATTAACTTTTTTATGACTAACTCTCTTCAACTTTAGATAGTTTAATTTGGTTCGTTTGTATGTTAACTTAGGATGGCGACCACTATATTTATTTTACTTGAATACTCATAATTAATAATTTTCTACTTATAAACTGGTGATGTACTAAAGTATCAGCTAAATTCACAATAAAATCTGTCAATAATTTTATAAATTTGTATTAGTTTGTGTATTCTGTGTAAATCTAATTACTATTGAAATTTATTGTTGTGAATAATTAAGTCTAGAGCGTTATATTATTAACACTATCCGGTAGGCTACTTGTTTTTAATGTCAAATTAAGCTGTATATGCCTGCAACAGTTGTATAATAGCTAGGAGCTTAATCTCAGGACGACAATTTTAATTAAAATCTTTTTGGAAGCATAACCTAGCTTAGCTTCATTTTCTCATGTGGCAAGCTAATTTGCAAATTACAAATTGTAAATTTACATGTGCATTCGTTTATGTTTGCTCTTCAGCATCTTCTGTGCACGTAATTCTCGAGATACCGTAAGGACGTTTCACCACCGTTCAGATGGTTGATGTTTACTGGATCTAGCTGTCCGGCCTATCAATGTGTGCAGCGAAGTCACTTTATAAGTTCATCTGGTGAGTCCTACCCACATTACTGCTTTTACTTTAACATTGTAGTCTACCCGACAGGCTTCTGCCTATTTATAGACACTACAGGGAGAGTTTATTTATCTTCCTACCCCATAAATTAAGGTGGTAAATACAATTAAACTTACTCCAACAGAATCGTCTTATCGCACGACGCTAAGAAACGAGTAGCCTATCTAGGCTTGGTCCACAAATTTTAGTGTGTGTTTTCTGCATTTGAACAAATTTTACACCGTTCATTTTAATGATACTTGCCAAGTCTGCGGTTATTTTCTTGGTTCAACGTTCCATTAGCACTGGTAAAAATTACCAATATGGACATTATATTCTAAATAAATATTTCAAGTGTTTATTCTAGAAATGCTTACTTTTATATGTACGTAGTTAGTATTAGTTTAAATTTTAAATTACGGTACTTTGGCGCATGGAGAGAACGTTTTTCTTTGGTGACCAAAAATTACCATATATTTTGATTATTTTAATTGTACTATTTTCCTGTGACTTATTATATATATATATATATATATATATATATATATATATAAATGTTTTAGATAGTTAATTACACAAGGTAAGTTGATTATTTATATATTTATATATTCACTAGAATATATATATATATATATATATATATATATATATATATATATATATATGTTAGTATTAGTTTAAATTTTAAATTACGGTACTTTGGCGCATGGAGAGAACGTTTTTCTTTGGTGACCAAAATTGCCATATATTTTGATTACTTTAAGTACTGTTCTCCTGTGACTTATTATACATATATATATATATATATATATATATATATATATATATATATATATATATATGTACATATATATTAATTGAGTTGATATTTTTTTATTACTTTACTGAGTAGTAGGAGTAATATCCTACGTGATTATTAGGTTGTTTTACTATTTATTTTATTTCATATATTTACCACAATACGACTTCTCCTACAGTCGCGCACAAGAGGCTGTCGTTCATCTCCTACGACCCGCCCCTAATCTCCCACTGAGCCAGATACCTTTTGGTTCTGTCGATTGTGTTATGATTTACGTAACAGTTTCTCCAGTGATTTTATGAATTACAAAATTCTAATGGCAAACCTGAAAGGCACTGGCATATTACAAACCTAAGGCTTTATACTTTTACTTCTGATGATCAGTAGTTTCTGATGTCTGTATTTTATCATTATTTAATTATTATAATTTCTTCTCTACCGTTACCTGAATTGAATTTCCACTTTTTGATGTATCTCTCGTACATAAATGCATGTTACCTTTAAATCGTTAATTATTACTAACGTTTTCATTTACCCCATTCGTTCCATAATGTCGTACTTCCATCGTCTATAGTTTAAAAGAAAATAATTTGTTGACCACTTAAGTAATTTTTATTTATCTTAAAGTTTCATCTTTTATTTCCTTATTATTTTTATTATCACGTAACCCACCGCATTGTTATGTCGTGATTGCACATTTTTCCTTCGAATATCTCAATAAGTCATTAGTGCTTATACTAGCCGATACCGAGTTCATGATTTATTTACTCTTTGAAGACACATAATACTCTAAAACTATGCGTCTGTAGTATAAAGTCGGTTTCCGCGGTTGCGACTACGAACAATTTTCTTTGATGTGTTTTCTTTTGCAAATATTTCAATTATTTTTTGCAAATTCCGTAATCAGCTGTTTCTCCTTAACATATGGACTTTTATACATTTTTTCTATTTTTTTTCACATTTTGTCGTTTTCACACATAAACCCTTATTGGTTTTGGAAATTTTTCCACTTCTATCCTTGTATTTTATAATTATTTCTCTATGTCGGTGGCATCTACTTATGGTTGAAATTATTATGCGGGTACATTTAAGATAGTCGTTTTGCCTTTTGTCTGATTTACTTTTCGCAATAGATGCGCTTGTTAGGACTTGTCCTGGACTTGCCTTTGTCCCAAGAGAACCGTTAACCACATAAGAGTAGTTCCCCAACCACGGGCTGCTGTATGCATTTTGCTACCCACAGCTTCTTTCTATCGCTCTTGCTCAGTGCACACCCCTTTTCTTCTCTCTTTTACCTAGTTGCTATGAAGCTTCAAACATCTCATTTCCTCCTTTTTTCTATATTTTCCATTCTTCCTTTACTTTTTAAGTCGCTCCTTACTTTAGTAGGTTGTTGCCTTACATTTGATTTTCCAATGCTCCACTCAAAGGTACTATATTTGTTGGAAGCGAGTATTTTTGTTATGAGGAAATTTTGAATTTTGCCGAACCTTTGCTATTGCAAGAAAGGTCTTTAAGGTGCGTAACAATACTCACGAACGGGACCTACATTTTGCCTCTTATCTGAATTTTATGAAAAATGCTCGCCTTAAACTTTTTAAACGGCCTGTGTCGCTAATCAAACCTGGTACCGTGGGCTTAATAGTCACACCAGAAGATGTCTATTACTTTTCATAAATTTATACAAGAAACTCCAATTTTTCGGCTCTTACACTTTGAATTATTATTGAGATAAAAACAGTTTTTAGAAATAAATCAAATCAAACTATCTAACCTGAAGTGCTTCAGTAGGTGCTCTGCATTCCCCACAATTGAAGTCGACATTCAACCAAATTAGTATCCAAATCGTTTTTGGCAAGTTTATTCCAATGAAAGGTTTTTCATTTTTGTAATAGAATATTTACCATTTTTAGAGATTATCAAATTGATGAACAGGCAGCATTCTCTAGAGTCTCGTATCTAAAATTGTATTTAAGATCGTAATTGATAGTCAAGTATAGTGACTGCCCAGTTTCTAATGTATACTAACTCGATATTCAAATGTCATGATATTTATAGGATCGGCCCCTTTTGTTTGCGATTCGTTGACTTTACGTGCTGAGCGAGACCAAGTGTCTTATCTTTTGTTATTTTGAGAAAATTTACTAATTGTTTAGTTCAATTACATGAAGCGATGCTAAGAATGTCACGTAATTCATTATAGCACCTCACATTTGATTCAGAAATCCCAGGAATCTTTGTCCAACAAATCACGTACTATTGTTGTTGGCCTTATTCTAATCTGAATAGAATAAATTTGGTGTTTGTTTATTTCCTAATAAATTGGATTTTTGAACAAATGTGATACTTTTAGATCACGTACGCTTTTAAAATAATGCATAATTTCTGCGTGCGTTTAAGATGATATACTAACGCACTTCTTGAATATTTATCTAGCCAATTCATGCAGGTTTTTCCCTGATTTAATTTCGATGCGTTTCGTTACGTTTTTAAATTCCTATCTTTGCTCGTAGCTACTCTTGAATATGTGTTTTAATCGCTTGTACTGCTATATACAGTGTGCTCTCAACTAATAATATTTATAATGATTTATTTACTTTTTTAATATCTGTCATTATGTGCTTTTGTTACTTGAGAGTTTCTTTTGTTTATATACGACCCCTATGACTTAACCTACCCTTGAATTAACCCTATAATTACAGCAATATATATAAATAAATGTATATATATATATATATATATATAAATGTATATATATATATATATAGAAATGTATATATATATATATATATATATATCCGCTATTATTAGCGCCTCCATACATTTACCAACTCCATTTGATTTAGGTTCCAAGTGACATTTAAGCTCCATATACGGAGCCCAAGAAGGAATCATTTATAAAACTTTCTAGCGGTGCTTTAGAGACGTCTAACCTTAGAGTATAGAAAGTTTCTATATGGCCCAGTTTATTCAAAACACAAACATTTAGTTTGTATCCAAGCTAACGGTTTGAGGAGATGATAAAGAAAAATCAACAGGATATCTTAATAATAGCATTGTAAACAACTTTGTATATTTTAGTTCCATGGAATTCCGCTAGTACATGTATATCAATATACAAATACTTTTATTTCATAATGTTTTCGAGCTCTGTATAACTGGCAACGCTGCTGATATAATTCATCCTGTAAATAAGCAAGTGTTTACCAAAGAAACTTTCCATATGTTACCTTTTTCAAGTTAAATGTATGTTCATAAAATATATCTATTGTAAATTTCAATTAAGATGATCATTTTTAGCTTTCTTTTAATTAAAATAATTAGAAGGCTGTTATGATAAATTTTTGTTCATTTTTTTGTATAAAATCATCAAACCTTTAAGCTGCAATATGGTGAAAACCAATTACTGGTTGTGCTATTATAAATAAATTGACTTTTAATTACAATTGGACACAGTTTACGATGTGAACAAGTTTATATAGTCAAAAGGCAAATTTTTGTTGAAGATATATTTAAATACAAAATTTAACAAGTTTAAGAAATTTTGAGGAACTGATAGCAATTTAATCATGTAAAATGATATAATTAAAACATTAAATTAAAATATAAACAGTATGATGAACGTCTATATATGAACAGCATATGTGAACAACCTATTTCTGTAGCTTGTGTATTTCTTTTGAGGAAAAATATAACATTAACACTTCCAGCTATAAATCTCACTATATAATTATGCCATAGTTGCAAATTCTTTCCCATTTCATTTCTACTTTTAACTAAAATCAAAATATATTGTTTCTATGATGTTCCAGTTTGAATGATTTGATAATGTAGTCTTCGTGTATTAATACGTTGATAATGCAAAGCTGTGCTGTTTATATAGTTTTTAAAGATTCAAAAATGCAATAAGTGGAAATAATTTTTGAAGGTCTTAAATATAAGCGAAAATGCAGAAATCCATCTATAATTTGAAATGGATCGGTTATGTTGCTGCTTGGTAAAAGTTTAACCACGGATCGATCTGCATTCGTATAACCGAACACGCATTATGTTGACATTTTACTTGCTTTAAGCAAAAAGTTCAAAATTGTTGAAATTGCAAACGTAATACATGCAAATATACCTGCTTATTAGAGAACTGATTAATCGTAAATAGAAAATTTCTGCATTTTATAACTGAGTTCATATGCTTACAATTTCAGCTATTTTTTTCATTATCAGACAATTCTGACGAAGTAAGAATAGCCAATGTTTATGAATAAAGTTTGTTCATATTTAAAGTTACGCACATTTAAAATTTAATAAACCGTTATCCATTTGTAGGTTATGTTTTACGATTGCTCTGCATTGATTGACCTCTCGAGTCAGATCAAGAAAGAGCAGCTCTCGTTTGCCCCATCTTAGAGCAATTTAGTAAATTGAACACATTAATCTAGTTGCTCTTTAACCGAGCGCTGTCAAAAAATGTACCCGCTCTAAAGCAGTAAATCGAAAACTATTATTTTCACAAATTTCTATTTAATTGCTCGTGAAGGAATGTAGATAGTGAAACTCTATTCCAGATTTTTGAAACTAAATTTTATGGCATGAAACTGCGATGAAACTTGGTTTGAGTTTCTGATACAAAGCTGCATTATAATTTGAATAAGGGCCGCTTTACTTGCGGCCACGTCCCCAATGCTCCACCCGGAGGTACTACATTGAGATACAAAGCTGCAGCATGTAATAGAGGTCTTAGATTTTTAAAGTCAGCTGTGTACTATGGCATAGGAGTTTCGACCTTTGCATGATCTTCCTTAATGTGAGAGATCATACCTTAAATTTTTTTAAATGATAATGTACGTCACAGGACACCTCATTTGAATGCTATTCAAATACTGATTTCAAAAATGTATCGCACTTTAATTCCAAAATTTACAAATTCTGTGTGATTCGATAAAGAGTGAATATGTTACGACCATCGAATTTGCCAAAGCAACATATCTTCAGTCATTAATTTAGTTTGGATAATTTACAATTTAATAAAGTAACAGTTAGTCTGATTATTTTTACTCATTTTGAAACTAAAGCCATTTTCCAACAAAATACTTCAATAAAATTTAAATATCATTAAGGGTTTACATGGTTCATATTAAAACTTTTCACCGTATAACTTTAGAATTTGGAACTCAAGTGTGATACATTTCGAAATCAGTATTTTAATAGCGTTCAAATAGTGTACGTTCTCATTTAAAATGTAAAGGTGCGACTATCACTTGAAGTGGGATTTTGCTAGGTGGGAACTTTTATGCAACAGCATGCTATGATGATTTTCAAAATCTGAGTGCCCAAGCATTTTGTTTAATTTTCTACAATAGGCTGGGGGGCACTTATTCCAACGCACTATATAAACTCTAACAAGTATGCATTTATTAGAATACTTCAATATGCATAGGTACTATTTGGACATCTGTATGAGCATGTTCTGAATTTCTTATATGTTAACCTTTCTGATTGCTAAATATAGAAAAGGCTTAAGGATAATTTCTTTTGTCCCATAAGTTATACATTGTATTTGTGATATTTTTCGAAAATATTAGCAATTTCGTGTGAGACTGTATTTTAGTATACTACATTGTTGATAGTTTCTGTAACTTGAATTCATCACATATTATTGCATTCTGTTAAACATGCCAATCCTCTATCTCCAAATGGGATCAAATTGGTAATTGAAATTCTTCTTAATGATACAAATCTCTCCCACAGTAAAATTTATTAAAATGACTAAATTTTTATGTGATAAGTTATCACATTGTCTGTTGTTCCAAAATTGAAAAACACTAAACATTAGAAAACTTTTTTAAATGACGACGATTAGCTAATAGTATCGGCTAAAAAAATGAGCTAACAGGAACTCTTGGCCATCTTCAGGTTAAATATACCTATTACGTAAACAAACTAGTTTAAATTATTCAAAAAACAATGTGGGAATGATCAACGATTAACCTGAAATTGATAATACGTGGTTTTCAGTAGCATATGACTAAGGCACAAATCTGGAACATCACAACAATTATTGTAATAATTACATTTTCTTCAATTGACTAGCCGCAGTTTATAAGGTTAAATCTGCGGGTTGGGGTGAGAGCGGAATGTGTTAAGATTATTTCTTAAGTTTAGAGTATAGTTTTAAATTTGTTTTTATTGTTTATTAACATGCTTGGTTTCAAAAACTAGATGCAGATTAATGGCGACTAAACTGCTTGGAATTATTTAATCATTTTATCTATGCAAGACAAGTGGTGCAATTTGGAGGTCTTCCCCTTGGTTGTATGAGTGAAATAATCAATTATGATTAATATTAAATGACTTAACACTATTAAATAAAATGATAGATGAACCAAAGTAGTTAATCATTTTCAATATTAGATTATGGTTTTGTATTTGTCCCTTTTAACTAAGTACCATACGCAAAACATAAAATGTTAGTGTTAACCTTTAAAAGAATTCTCAAAAAGTTATGTAATAGAGCAGTTAAATACCATTTCGACCCATTAAAGCTCTTGCATGCAATATTATTACAGGCGTTAGAGCCACAACAATGTTTCTGTGATCTTTCTTTTAGAAATGTATAACAAATAAACGAAACGTCATTTTATTTAGTTTTTTATTAAAGACCCATTGAAAGTCTTTGTCACAACACTTTAAATGCAACTCCGTTAAAGTGTAGAATAACAGTGTTTGTCGTAGCATAAGTACATATTCACGGTTTCAACTTAGTGTGTTTTCTTTTTGGAAACAATCACATTCTCGTTTTTTCTTAGATTCGGTGGTTTTACGCCAGGATGATTCTACATCTACATCTAAATCTACTGAGAACAGCCAGATTTGCTTAGAATAGTCCCTACAAAAAACTTAGTATTATAGCAAAGAAAGCGACAATAATACACAACTATACCCTTCACTAATGCTGTTAAAATTTCGCCAATACTTTAAAAATGGTTGAAACTTTGGTTCATACATCAGCATAATTTCCTTGGCACTTTTAAATAAAACTCCTAACAAGCATTTTGGAAACAAAATAACAATCCAACTTAACCTAACCTCACACTATGAATGATACTACTTCACTAAAAACATAATTTAACACCTTATTACTTAATATGCCCAAGTCACCTATTAGATCACAATGAATTATACAAATAGGAAATTTCAAACGGAACAATAATTTACAGCAGTTTTCATCACCAAACCATACCTATACAAAAGTATACAAACAAGAACAAGCTAATTTTAGTTATCTACTTCTGATGACCAATCATCTGCGCAACAGCATTGTTTCTAGGTTCTGTATTTTAGTAGCTGGTAAAAATAATGTTAATTATGCCATATATAATGAGTCACAACTTTTAGAAGGTTACGTTCTAGCACTGGCAACATGGCCGGAATTCCGATTAATCTTCTAATGAAAGTTAGCATTTAAAAAAGAGTTCAAATTAATAGGTGTGTATAAAATTATATACTTTGGGGGTTTTAAAATAATATCAATATAAAGGGAGTTCTAAACGATTACTAAATGAAAAAAATATACATAAAAAAATTAAAATTTTTTCAAAGTATATCAAAATTAAAGGCGGTCAAAAGGTTAAAAATGATGAATAAATAAGTATACCGCAATTTAATTTGACCTAGCACTATTCTTTCTAGTAGATTCCAAATTAATAGATTTATGAAAGGAGGCGAAAATATTAGTGGGATGTATATATTTATATATATATATATATATATATATATATATATTCCTATGAACTCCTGGAACTATCGTGCCCGACGTTGGGCCGCATATAAATATGCTATGAATTAACTGAAACTCTCGATCGCCGACGTTGTGTCGTCTAATAAAACTTGATATAATAACGCCGTACTCGGTATCAATGGCGTATTCTTACTTGACTCCACCTCTCTGTTTAAATTATCAAATTTCACTCCCACTAATTTTTATTATTTTGCCTCGACTAGCTTTTATTTTGAATTATAAAATGAAGTTAATTAATTCCATATAATGGAAACAAATATTATGTACAGGTTTTGAAAATTATTAAAATACACTTTTCAAACAATCAATATTGTAAGTCTTATTTATCTCAAAAATCATATGCTTTGCAATCAATCTTAGGTCACCAAAAACTATTCTTTTTTTTTATCAAAGAAGCCTATAACATTCAAAACCCTTTTATTATATTACGCACTTTCTACGTATGCAAAGTTTCATTGCTGACTCTGTTACACGAGTTTATATTAATTAAGCAAATTTAATATTCAATTCAAATAGAAAAAAATGTCGTAAAACTTAAAAGATCTAACCTGGTCTATTTACTTCGTGCTTCTTTATTTCTTTCTCGCAACTCAAAATTGTCCCAAGATTATCGACGCATCCATTATCAACCAACAT